>OMLM01008139.1:98472-121414 GCA_900302695.1 Helostoma temminkii
TGTGTGTGTGTGTGTGTGTGTGTGTGTGTGTGTGTGTGTGTGTGTGTGTGTACAGCCTGAAAAACACTTAACATAAAAGGAAAGATAAATAGAATAGTGGTAAGCTTTGCGTACTAACAATAGCACAGCAGGCGAGGAAATTGATCAGTAAATCTGATCGAAAGAGCAGCTGAACTGCTAACACTAGTATTGGCACATATTGATTTTCAAGAACAACAAATAATTTTGAAAAAAGATCGATACAGGAGGCTGAGATAGGGTTTCTAATAGCTAGGCAGTCTGTCTGCTCTTTGATTTAAGTCTATTCCCACAAGGGCAATTCCCTCAGACTTACACGGAAAACAAACAACTCTTCTGCCTTCCCTCCCTCCTTTTCTGTGAAAGCTTATTTTTTACCTTCCATTACTTCTTTTCCACATGTGTTTCATTGTCCGTCTCTCTCTCTCTTTCTCTTTTAGTCACATGACCTGTGTTTAAATGCTGAGAAACACAAAATGTATCTAGGCAATATGTTTAGTTGCTATTTAATATACTACTTTTGCCTTGTTCACTTTATTTCAGTGTACAGAGTATTAGTGCCATAAAAGAGTCAAATGTGAATTCATTATGTTCTCCAAGTACTTTTGAGTTTTTAAAAGCTGATCTAGCAAAATGAATAACTTGAATGTATCATGTTTAGCTCTAACATCTTGTAAATGGTATTACTAGCTAATCAGTATAAATAATTACTGAAAACTAAACAAAATAATTATTAGATAGAGCACTGCTAGACATTTGATGCCAATCTGCAGAAGAGGGGACAAGACTTTATAAATATTCCTGAAATTATAGTCTTGATGATTTCTTACACACATTATTAACCTCTCTGTTATTTTCAGCTCTTGGAGATGTTAATAAGGCAAACAGAAATAAGCAGTCATAAGTGCAAGCTTTCTAAACTTGACTAGATCCAATTACTCTGTAATTATTAACTGTAGACAAAGAAATCACTGCGTATCGAGGTTAACTATGCAGCCATGGCTGGAAATATATGTGTGAATGCACAGTGCAGGGAGTGGGAGTTAATCAGCCGTTGCTAAAAAGAGGAAATCCTCCAATTTCCCAGCTGCCACCTGTCACTCCTCCTGACACCTGCCTACTGGCTATGTCTCACACACACAGACCCATGCCTTGTAGAGAACGAGCTAATACACATGCTTGTTTAGTAAGCACGTGGCGCTAAACAGAAACAGTTAGCACACATTCACACACAGGTAAACTTACATGTCTATTTGCATATACCAGGGGACAAAGAAGATATAAGGAGATAAGCACCACAGAGGAACAGTCACGGCTCAGAAATATCAGGACCAAACACACAAGCAAGAATAATGATACACATCCTTGTTCA
The DNA here is from genome assembly GCA_900302695.1 of Helostoma temminkii. NCBI lineage: Eukaryota > Metazoa > Chordata > Actinopteri > Anabantiformes > Helostomatidae > Helostoma > Helostoma temminkii. Next base: position 99,863 of record OMLM01008139.1, read on the forward strand.
GACCCAGACAATCATATACATCTACAAGAAACATGCTTAAACTTCAGAACTGCTTCACATTGAAGAGTGTGAATATTTGGTCATGATATACTATAAGAGCAACCTTTTAATAGATATAGATGCTGCTGATGATTTACATCATTAAATTGACAAAGACAAGCAAAGTAAAGAGATGCCCCATAAGAGATATTTGACATAAATCAATTAATAACTAAAAGGAAACATTTCAAAAGACATACACATATATGACAGAAAGCATTAACACAGAGACTCTGTGACACATCACTCTCAAGAGCTTAATCCTTTGTTTCACACTTGGATTCCCTTCAAAAACACACTGTGCACTGATCCTAATGTAAACCTTTGACTAGGAAAATATTTTTTTCCTCTATAAGAAGATATACTGTGCATCTGTGTGTCTATAGTACCTCAGTTCTGTGTGCCATTATTACACGCACTCAACTAACTGTCAGACACCATTATGGGTTTTGTTTGTTTTTGTGAACCAGTGAACCCAGCTGTGTACTTGTCTTGGTGTCCTCATATCTCCCCTCCTGTGAGATATGATGACACCAAGGCACAAGTGAAACCAGCTAAGTTAGTTTTCAGCCATCTGCACTTTTTCACAGTTTGAGCCTGATGAATATGCCCATGCCATAGAGAAAGGAAAATGAATTGACAGAAAAACCTGGTCATTCAGTACATTAAGCTGACCTCATTGTGTTGCCAGTTAAAACATATCAATCACTGCAGTAATTATCCAATGAAGGTCTCCTACCTATTTTCTTAGTGAAATCCAGCTGGTGAGTTCAGTACAGACACATGCAGGAACATGCATGCATTAGTGTACGTACACATGTGCTTACATAGACTCATTCTTCTGCTCTCATGCCACATGTGACCAGTGGATTTCATAACATAGACTGAAGAGTGACATGAGAACACAAATATTGTATTGTACTGGATGGATTACCAATGTAAACATGTGCTCCCTCACTCCAGACCATCTATCTAAAACTATGACTGAACTGGTTGTTTAACAAGGTGTGCTATTGCAGTTAAAAAGAGGAACTACTTTTTCTAGTTTTTCACAAAGATCATAGTGTGATACTATCAATCCATCCATTATCCTACATGCTTTTCCTGGGTCAGGGGGTGCTGGAGAAAGTCCCAGCTGTCACTGGGTGAGAGGCCGGGCACACCCTGGATGGGTCGCCAGTCTGTCACAGGATCGACATATAGAGACAGACAACAATTCACACTCACAGTCACACCTATAGCCTATATAGTGGTTTCAAACCCAGGTCCTTTTAGCTGTGAGGCAACAGTGACAACCACTACACCATAGTGCCACTCCTGTGTGATGCTACAAAATAATAAACCAGGGACCCAACAGCCCATAGCTGTTTTTAAATACAGATGCTGACTCAGGTCATAAAGGTGTACCATGTGCTGGCCAATTTAAACTCCAGAGATGAGATAGAGGAGGAGGCATTGTAATAAATCACCAACTAAACATTACTCTGGGATAGCCAGAGCGCCCTGGATCATTTCCTTATAAGGACCAACGAACTGGTGATGCAGTGATACAGTCTGTCTGCTGTAGGAAGAGAAAATCTTTAGTGTTTTTGATCAAGTACAACAGGATGCTTGACTTGAATAGGACTGCACACAGAGCACAGAGGACAGGAGGCAGGAAGACCAAGGGGTGTATAAGAGAGCAGAAGGAAGAAAAACAGAGGAGAAGTGTGCAAACATAAAACGAGCTTTGAAAAGGAAAAAGAGAAAGACGAGAGAATGACACAAAAGACAAGTGCGCAGACGCTGACAGGAGACAGTGCAAATGAGAGTGTGCATGAATGTGTGTGTTTGCGTGTAGGCCTCCCACAGGAAACAAGACACAAGTCATGGCCAGTCTACCACTATCAGCTCAGACAAACCACACTAACAGCCTGCCCCTGCCCCTTTCTAAGACAAAAGAAAGGCAGAAAAGACACTTAACTGCACGTGCAAACCAGACACACACAAACATAACTAACGGCCACTGACAACAATGCTGTGTACAACACAAAATACAGATGGTGCCATGCTGTTTGTGTTCACTAACAGATTTCAGGATTTCAGAGTAATGATCAGAGTGGAGCAGAAACCATTAATTCAACCATACACTCACACTCAGTACAACGTTCATTACTGACACTGTAAACAGCCATTAGAAGTACAGTCTAACCAAAGGAAACATTCTTTCGTGGGCAGAGAGTTGGACAGTCCAACATCTGTGGCAGAGCAACAGGCGCTGAACAGGCTACTGTCAATCATGGACATTTAAGTCAGCAATGACATAAGCCAATGCTGACTTTCCCTTTTGTTTCTGAACTATACTACACACACTGTACACCACCATGCACCTTAACACCTTTATTTACACCTTAGTATAAATTTAAGTTTAAATTCATTACTTACAATTGCGTTTGCATTTCTGCATGCTTAATTTCATTACTTTCATATGCGATAGCATTTGTTGTGTGTATATCGCTTAAGTTGTGGACACTGCTGGAATTTGTGAATAAAGTATCTATCCCATCTGTGTCTGTCTCTCTGTTTCTCGGACTGTTGGTCATATTACATGATCTTCATCAGCAACTGGAGTTTATTGATGTTTCCAGGGTAGAAAAACCTCCAAATCACATATTTTAAATTGACAATAATGAGAAGTCCTTAGACAACATGTCATTTTAGGGAGCAAACTCCATCTAAAGATCATCTGAAAGCTTCAGAACAACTACTAAAAGTACCTGGTAGTCAATTTCAACACTTTTGTTTGATCAGTGATCTCAGTATTACTATCAATCCCTTTGTTATTAAACCACACTGAATTAAGTGCTGTATATAGCAGAAACGTTGTGAGCACATACAACAACACTGACCACATTTATACATGAGGTGCTCTGCTGGTTCATGCTGGACTGGTAAATTAAATTTTACACAGACTGAAATATTGACATCTTGTTTTCTGACCTCAAGTCTGATACAAAGTACACACAGAAAAATGTTCTGTTCTTTCTTTCCTCCATTATCTGTAGGCTATAAATAATTCCCTGTGACCATGTATGGTGCGAAAGGTCCCACACCAAAAAGCACTACATCACTGGATAGTTTTGCAAATCAGTCATCTGGTTGCCATACTGTATGGTGCAATGCTGCAAGGCAAGATGCTAGCTGGGGTCATGGATGTGCTAAAAGTCATCAGTGTAAAAGCACGCTAAAGATCTGCTTCATATAACTTCATACAATAGAGCAGGAACAGGGAGCTTTGTGTACTTTCTTTTTCTCTGTCTTCTTAAATTTCTTCATCTGTGCATGTGTCTTCATATCTATCCTTTACTTCTTTCACACACAATCTTTAAAAAAATGAAGGTCTGAGTTCATAGTGTCCTGAAGGGAGTTTCATTGCTTTGTCTCATCTTTCAGAATACCAACCTCCATCTCAGCCTCCTCGAGCTAAGAAGTGAGAAAATGGAAACTGTCTATTGTTTGGGCTGGGCTTTATGACTCATGAAAAACTACAGGAAAGATATGAGGGAAGACTGTAAGAGGCTATAATACAACTACTGTAGTCTGTGCTCACTCTCTCAAGTAGAGGACACAGCAATACAGTTTTATGCTCTTGATTCTAATGAAACCACCGTTCCAATTAATCTCCCCACCAGAATTCAATAACATTAATCCAGAGCAGCTTCCCTCTGCTTTATGTACAAACTGATGTCATAAAGCAAATATTCCTAACAGGTGTGACCTTGTTGACCTTTGGTTAATTTCATGGTGCTGCAAAGCTGCCACTACTCATCTGCTTCTTTAGTTTTCATTTACCAGATATATGTACCTTCCAGCTTGGAGGTATACGTTAAGCATAAAAGGTCAACCAAGGACCACAAGCTCTTTTGAAGCTGATGGCCCCTCACTGAGGCTGAAAAGCCCTGCAGCTATGTGTGTGTCACATATGACCTTAGCATGTGAACAGAGCCAGGCCAGCTGACTCAGAAGGGAAAAGGGTAAAGTTAGTGGCTGCAACTGTCCATATAGATTCACAAAAGCAATGATAATTTGATTAACTCTTTACTATATATATATTTTTTGCAGAAAAATGAGAAAGGCACCATCGACATACATTTCACAGATTTTTAAGCTCATGAAAAAGTGAAAATAAACACATAGCAAATCCAACTGAAAAAGTTTTTTCCCCCAGTTTCCAGTCAATGCATGACATCTTTAGGATCCAAATTTTACAAAAAGAAACTAGGTCTAGTATCCAGCAGTTAAAAATACCAGAGTCAGTGTGACAAAGAGCTAAGGCCTGATCACTCAGCTGATGACGGACACTTCCTCCTGCAGCCTGCCTGATAACACTGTTTACACTGGTTACCTCACAGCAAACCTCTCACTTTCCTGCATTTCCAACCATCCGAACAGCAACAACCGAAATTCGGCTGCAATAAAGCCTGAGATGATTTCACCACAGTACCTCAAATGAGAGTGGTGCTGAGTTCAAAAGGTATAATAACATACTCATTGACAACAAGAATTTCAAGAGGTGAAATTTCAGTTGGGAATGAAAGTTGGTGTATTGTTTAGGCCTCAGGATTGTTTCTTTGGTTGACTAAACACTATATGACAACCAGGAACATGAGATTTTTTTTCCAGCCCAGAGCCCTGTGCTGCAACAAACACACCAACTAGGACACTACTATAAAAGAGGTGAACAATTTGCCCTACAATAAAATATATAATGTGACAAAGTCCACAATGCTAGACAATATTATTATAGCTTCTCTGATACCATTGCATATTTTAGGAATTTACCTAAACCATTCATGAATGTTTTATTTACCCTAATCGGAGTCAAAGCAGCAGTCTGTGTCACAGCCTTTTAAATGTATCAGAGGCAAGAACATAACCAGACAATAATCTGAATTACATCAACTAATTTCAAATTAGGTGGTACATATCACTGAGAGACATCACCATCCACTCTGTGATGAAGTATCTTTGTGTCTGTTTGTAGTAGTGGTCATAGTGTTTAAGAAGTGTTGTTTTATATCTCTTTGTCTTCACAAAAACAAGCATTGCATGACAGATCCTAACCTGGATTCTTACATTGTAATGTCCCCAGAAGTAAATTTGAGGGAAGGAAGTGGAAAACATGCTATTGTAAAAAAGGTATCCACACACTTTCTCATTACCTATAGAGAAGAGCCTTTCTACATGTTGAAGGACAATGGGGACAGGAGAGCAATCACTCTAAAGAGGGTGGTGATAAACCTACGTCTCTCTGTAGGCGAGCTGCCCAGTTCCTGGAGGAAGTGTGTGACTGGCTGGGGCATTTGCTGACCCGTGACTGCACCATGCCTCCAGACGCTAACGCAACACACATTCCAATCTGCAATCACAGGACACACACCATCCACCATCACATTCGCTTGAGCTGGCACATACATATGTTCTCATAGACGCCCACATGCCCACACGCACACACACGCATATACGAAATCTCTCACTAGCAGCATTGTTGAGAAAAGCAGGTGAAGAGGGAAAGCTTCTTACAAGAAAAGTGCTTTCGCTGAGATAGTGATGTTTGGCTTCTCAGTCACACACCCCAGTGCTGGTATAAAGCCAATTCTGAAGGTCTCACCCAGAGACAGGAAACACACAAATTGCCGAAATGGCCAGAGAATAGGAGTGATAGTGAGCCTTAGTGGTCTCAGTGAGACTTGGAAGCTCATTACATTTAGTAGGAAACAAGAGCTGTGGGACTAAACATCCTGTGTAATGGGTCCTAGCTGTATTTGGTTTTACTATAGTTTACTATCGTGTCTGCATGTGTTCATGTTAGATCTTATATACACACCACACTCCATTCATCCATCATGTAAACCTCTAATAAATGTAAGAATTTCTTCTGACAGCCATTGCTGATAAAACCACTGTATGAAGCCCTGTTTGAGTGAAATTAATACTATCTTGCAACGTGACTGAATTAAAGCTCAGTTTCAGTGTAGCTTTTTTTCCCCACTTACTTACATACCCGATGTAAAAGTGAGACATGCCTAACCCACAGCTGACATTGCCTGAAGCCTGGTCTGTAAGTATACACCTCTTCATATACAGTATATACACTGATTCACAATGTACAGTAGCTGATGGCGCTACAAATGCATTCACACAATGAATCCAATCCTTTTTCTCACAAGTCATCCAGTGTCATTAGTCACATCTGCTTGTTTTTCCAGTTTAATTTGCCTTTTCATGGCTCTAGGCCTGTGAACATATGAATCCTATTAAGATTCTTCTGCCATAAAGACATACACATTAGGCCATTCAAACATGGGCTATTGTTTTCTGCTAGCAGTCACAGCATACAGTATGGAAATATGAATGATGGTCCTCAACTAGCCAAAGACAACACAGTCTTTCAGTCGCAATTTTTCCAGTCACCCATGGAAACTCATTCAATATCTTCTTTTAGCATCAGTGGGTTCAATGAGAGTTATACTTGAGTAAGACTCACGTTATTTGTCTATCCATGTAGTGAAACTACACCGTTTGGACATAGTGATTAAAATGTGGATTTTATCCAGATATTTTTATTGACTTGCAATAAACACTCACTTTTGGAAGTATATTGAAGTAGTGTTGAAGCTTTCAGGAGGTGAATACTTACTTTAAAAAAATTTCTTAGTTTCTATATCAGTGATGGAACCCAAATTAATTTCTGTGTATACTCATGGAAATAGCATATTTTTCTTATTCCAAGCTTCACACTCTAAGTCATTGTTTGGTATGTCATATAACTCTTTTATGCTGTGGCTCGTTATCTTCATTCAGTCTTTTACTTTCACAAATCTATGCTTCATGCTCCCTCATCCTGTCTGACATTACTACCCTTTTCACTGTCTCCCTCAGCCGGCCTCATGCATTGCTTCTCTATCCGCAAGCTGCTCAATCAATATCCTCCCCAGTGAAACCTCAAGCATTGTCAGTGGTCAAGCCCCCGAGTGAGCCTGTCAGCGAGGAATCTGACAAACAGACAAAAAGAAAGAAACCCAGAAAGGATCCATAGAATTCCAGCCTACGGTAATGTGAGGTTAGAGAAAGAAAGGGGTCAACAGTAAATTGCACTACAATATCTGTGTTGCAATAATATGCAGTAACATGCCTCAAAGAAACCCAACATGACCTGTAGTTTAACTGTATGTAAACCTTCAGACCAACAAACATGCCACTTTACAGCCTTGGGGTATACCTGCAGAGAAATAACTCATGTTGAATATACATGTTGAAGGTAAACAACGCAATCTGTGTACATCTATCATAACAAGCAACTGCTTGTTTGCTCATGTCTGTCTAACAGACAACTGCCTGAGGTCCATCGAACCAGCTTCCTCTGCTGCCTCTGTCAGCTCTCGCTGCTTCCACTCTTGGGAAAACAACTGAATATTATGCTTGTTCTAAAATTTCTCAAAGCTCTCCTAGGCCTTTTTCCAACCCCACATTCCAATTACGCCCACAATTCAATGTCAGGGAGCCTTCGGACCAGGCAACAGTATGGCTGCTCACTGTTCTTCCAGGACATGTGAAGGATATGATAGACAGAGTGTGCTGCTGTGATGTTTTTTGCATGGCTTTTGATCAGGAACACCAGCGAACTGATACCGTCTGCCAATGACACTGGAGGCTAATCGGTCTCTATTAGCAAATTTGGTGAAGCCTCAGCCGTTCTAATGTCTAGCAGGTCTTTTGGGATTTTATTATTTAAAGTTGTATATAAACAGGCAAATGTTTGCAAATTTTTAGCAAAGGTTTAGTTAGCAAGAGTTAATTGAAGCTTATTGTGTATCAATAATCTAATGAATGCCAGAAAAACAAACTATTTCAAAGCCAGTTAAGTATCACTATAGTGGTACTGACACCCTGGTACTCTATGAACTGCTCTCTTGCAGTAAACAACATGCAAGTGGTGAAGTAAAGAGGATAAATTCAAACCTCAGGAATTACTGGTCATTCTTGAGGATTTAGCCAAACGTTTGTCATGAACTCACCACAGGAATGTTCTGTAACATATTGTTTTAAAATAAACATCCCAAAAAATGCAATTAATAAATACCTTGCGTATTACACCAGACAAAATATTCCTTATTTATGGAACCAGTGTTAGATTGCTAAGGGCGGGGTTCAAGTTGTGAACTGATACTTCAAAAACAATTGGAGCTGATGAAGACAAAAACAAACTCTCATCCTGGCTTAAACTTACAACAGCATTTTTCAGAGAGCGTCTTCGGTGCTTCAGGCCCTACACCACTCTTTACAGAACAAAAGAATAAGACTAAGAATAAGAATAAATGAACAGACAGGCTGGCCAGTACAGGGGTCTGCTTTGCACTCATTCTCTCACACACGTAAGCCAGGGGCCAGACCCACAGCCTAATTCAACTAACATGTTGTGACACAGCAAAGGAGGAAAGAGCGTCTGTGTGTGTGTGTATGTGTATGTCTATACACATACAGTACATGTATAAAACCTGCCCACAGCTAAAAATACAGAGCAGAGTCAGGGCTCCAAGATGATCATTATAGACAGACAGAGGGAGCAGCACTTGGTCTCCATCCAGCAACCAATGCCTTCTGCCCTGAAGCAAACATGCAGATTGATGGCATCCCTGCTGAGCCTCTACATTAGCCCTTATTCGTACTCTGTGACCTGCAGCGGATACAGCTCTCATCTTGATGCAGCATCAGTAGCAGCGGGTCAGAGGTCAAGGCCTTGAGCACAACCCTGCTGAGGCCTGTAGACAGAACTCTTCAAGGGGACAAAAGTGAAAATACGTGGAGGTCATTCAGATGTTGGAATAATTATTGAATTAAGATGACTTTTATAATTAAAACAAAAATATTGTTCCAACCAAATCTGAAAAACATATCCTTTATTTTTAGTGTTGTGTGCTGTCACAACACAGCAAGTGCATCTGATAAAGTATAATATTTCCAATCATCTAGGGGAATAAGGCGTAGCTCCACTTTTTCTGCAATGACCTAGAAATAAATTAATTAAATTACTGAGCAAGACTAGATTTATATATAACCACAGAAAAACACAGTGATTGCAAATTCTTGCAAAAGCAGATATGAATATTATATTGCAGGAGAGAGCCTGACCATTTCATCTGAGTGAACACACCATATAAGGATCCAGTGTTTGTGAATTTGCAGCCTTAATTTTAAGTATTTGCTTCAACATTGTTAATGCTCAACACCAAAGAATTCACTGCATCAACTATAATCACGAGTAACTGATTTCCACGAGGTCTGATATAGTCCAGCTGTTTTTGTGTAAGGGAAACTTTAAATCCAGCTTCATGATTCCTCCCACTCCTCCCTTCTTCCCCTTCAGCTGACCCTTTGGACACAGACGTGTAAATACAACCCTCTTTATGGATTTGACTTGGAAGCACTGACTTTAACCTCAGAACACCAGGCAACACTGCAAGCTGGAGTGGACTTAAAAGACATATCATCTTTAAAATAAACTATTTCCCCTCAGCTACTCATTTTTCAGTACGTTTTCCACTGCTCAGCTAGGTCAACATGACAGTCTCCAAATATTTTCTAAAGGTGAGAGTTAACTACTCTACTACTAAACTACTGTTTAAAAAGAGATTGCACTAAATATTTAGTAGTCAAAAGAAAAATACATAGGCTGTGTACAAGTAAGGAACCAGCTCACAGCAGGATATAGTTGTAACATACTTACAATAAAGGCTTGCTTTCTCTACATTGAAAGCATCTTTATCTTTAAAAGCCTTTATCGTGTAAATCAGTCCCATATGCAAATGCAGGAACTCTTCCTCTTACTACTGTCCTCACTGAACATTATATAAAGTCACCTAGTCATCAGACTCCTGTGATTTAATGCACTGATAGCTAAAAATAGACCTAGCCTGACCACAACAGTAAAATGAAGGTCCATTTGACTCGTCAAATTAAATCACAAGGACAAGAAGGCAGCGACTCTCTCATGCTTTAGCTTTCTGACTCTCAGGTCTCAAGGCTTACTCACTACCATACACAAGCCAAACAACTGCCCATTAAGGAGGAGGCTGCAGTAGTAAGCCTCACGAGAAAGTTTGCATTCAAGTGTGTGTTTGTGTCTTCAGGGGCATGACACACTAGGAGAGCCTGCCAGCAGTTATCTGCCACTTGCTGGCATTTCATACTTAACTGCTTGTCTCTACCAATGACACACAGGGTGGAGTCGGTGTATAAAACATATGTGGAGTATATTTGGATTCACTGTATTTATTGGCATCGTTTTTCATGAGCTCATAACACATTGTTGTTTTGTTGCTCGTGTCCAAGACGCTTTAAAGTAAAGTAAAATTTTTTTAATAAAGACTTGGTTACCACAAAATGTAAAAAATCCTCTCTTCTAGGACAAATATAGTCTATATACAATATTCAACTTGCTTTATACTAATGCTGGAGAATAGAAAGACTAAGAGAAGCTAGACCAGAGGTATAAATCTTTCATACTGGTATTGATTTGATAATATGGAAATTTATCATAAAGAAACAGAGCGCTGTGGAACACACAGATAACACACATCAGTCAGGAAAATGATAAGTGTGTGAAATGTGGTGATTTTCTACTTGGTTTTCTAGTGAGTTTCTTCTCATTAGAGATTCTTTTTCCAAGATTCAACAACTGAGCGACAGCTGTCATCATGGAGCAAGTTGGCCACAGACCGCAGGGGCCTGTGACCTCTATATCAAGAATGTTATGAGTAAGAGCACAGAGATGTGAAGTGTGTATATTTTATATTAGATTACGGGTCAGCTTAGAGTTGTATCCATGTCATTGTTCCTCCCCACGCGCCTGGGATTCCACAATTAACACTGCGTAAAAAGGTTATTCAAAATCTCTAGGGTGTGTTAGCAAGATACAAAACTGCTAAATGTACCAGTAAAAGATCTTTGCAGGCCATTAGCAATGATAATAGCAATGTTTAACAACAACAATTAACAACAACAAAAAAAGTGGCTGTCATCTAAGCTGTAAAGTTGAGTTTGCTCACAACTAGACTAAAAGACAGTCTAGACTAAAAGTTACACTCCACTCTGAATCCTTATCAGTAAAAACATCTGTGTAATGCCAGTGCCAAAGAAAACTTCACAGGGATTACTTTAGACTTTGAGCACATTGTATGAAAAACTACGTTCATACATCATTACTCAAGAATGTAGATTGGATGCAGATAGGGAATTACACAGTAATTCCCACCTGACTATAAAAAGGCATATATACTCATATGTATATGGTTTGTTATTTTTTCAGAGAGTACAAGGAACAGAAGTTAGAATACACAGGAGCTTTGATCACAAATTGATCATCAGCAAGTGTATAATCTTGAGAGAGTTCAAGTGAGGTGGGGCATTAGTTTTTCCTGGCAGTCTCAAATTCAACAAATGAAAACAATATTCAGGGATGTCAAATTACAATGTATTATTATGATTCAGTTACAACTCTCTCGCTCTCAGTCCCTCTTGAATCTGTATCACTGAGAGTAAATGTTTGTGTCATGTAAAGCAGCTTGTGTCAAGTAAATATGGGATTTTACCTTGTTTTAAACTTATCAAAACTACTGTCTTACTATAGAATTAAAGGCAAAGTTAAGTTTGTTGCTATCTGTTTCCGTCATTTCTCTTGGTACCACATGAGTACTTGGATGATTGGACAGGTTGACTTGATTTGTGTGACTCCACTCGTTTCTTAGATTTCAGTAATTAAATTGGTGACTATACAGTTTTTATCGTTCACAGAGATTATTGCCCAAAATTTTTTAAAAAATGTTGTAGCAAACTGCTTTGGTGAAATGATCAACAAGCTAATATTTTTCATGTGTTATCACCAGTCACTAGCGCTGCGGCATATTGTATTGTCCATGATATATTAAGATAATTCCTCTTCATAATGGAATTTCTGTCACTATCACAGCCATAACACATGACGCCAATTTAAACTGCTGACAAGGAGGTACTCAGGCAAATGATCAAATATACTGCTGTGAAGAAAATGTTTTGGTATCTCTTACAGACATAAGTTAGTAATTATTAAATGCTGAGTTTCCACAGTTGGTCAGTTATGCCTTAGAGCTTTAAACACAGTCTTGACTTGCCCTTAAGTCTTTCAGGCTACTATGCTAAATAAGACTGTCTCTGGAGGTGAACAGAGCTCACCTAAAACTGTCTGCTTGCTCATACAGGCTGAAAAAACATTTTCTGATACGTGAACAGAATCTGCCAAGTTAAATTCTATGCTTAAAAGAAGACCAAAAAAAAACATTTTCTCTGTTCTCTGATATTCCACTGGGACACCTTTGGAGATGAGGTAAGGAGAAGGGGGAAACTTGGCCTACTGTACCATCTGTGTTTGTTATGTGTAGGCCTGGCCCCCCAGGAGTGGTCGGTATTTAGAAACCCCTCTCCTCACTGTTAAGCTGATAGGTCACAGCACATTCCACACATTTTCTGTCTGTGTTTTCCACCAGGGAAGTTCACAATGCAGCCTGCTGCTACTACTGCTGCTGCTGCTACAAAAGGCTCTGATTGTCTTTAATCTGCACATCACACCTGAGCATGCAGACAATACCTGACTGAGTTAAACAATTCAAAATTTGTTTATGGTCATATCGCTCTCTCTCTATGGACATCTATCAGGTATCATTGCTGTGATAAAGAGTTTTTGTAGTGATGTTACATTACTGTCAGATTACAGGAATTGCGTGACGCTGAAACTAGATATTTCCTATCAAAAGGAAGTGGTGTTGCTATATTAGCACTAAACACTGACTGGTTGTTGGCCAGCTGCTGACAGAGCTCAGTTCACAGCACTCCACACGGTCCTGTCATGCTGTGCAGACTGACCTCCACTAGCTCCTGGCCACAGAAAGTCAAGAGAAGCTAATAAGGGGTTGACTGCGCTGACCAGTACATCATAACACCACCTTTCTGGAATGAATTACCATGAAACATTTTAATTAAACACGACTAACTCTTCTCATTGCCTCATTAACAGCGATTCAAAACAGCAGTATAATCAACACTCTCTGACAGGATCTGGCACATGATAAATAATCATTAGCTTCTGTGATGCCTCTCATGTTTTCACATTTGCAGCCTTTATTATCATCCTGACAGCTTTTAACCCTTTAATGACTGATGTGAATAGGCAGCCTATACAGAAAGGGCAGTAGAAACAACAAGTGTTCAGGAGATGATGGGCGAAGGTTTTGAGATGTAGTAATGGCTGTTCTGAATCAATACTATCACAACTGAACAAAAGCTACAAAGCTGCAGCCTTTGGAACGGTGAAGGCATTTTAATTCCATTAATCCTACAGAATGAATGTGTGAATGTGCATACAGGCAGCTGTTAATATATTGTGCAATGTGTTACATGGTGCAGCTTTAAAAGCAGGAATAATAAAATATTAAGCAATAAGAATAAAGAAATGCAATAGGGAAGTAAATAGTAGGAACGACACAGTGAAGGACTATTGATTTTTTTTACCTTGGGCTCTGAAAAAGTGTATAAAGACTTGCACAGCTCAGTGACCTCAGCCCTGCATTTTCCTCCTATCCGCAGAAAATAAGGCACCTTGAAAACACTGCAGCAGAAATGTTGTGACTATACTGTACTTATGCAGGAAATATGAATATGAACAAAAAGCATGCTCTTAGAGCTGATTCTTTATCTTTTGGAAGTGCAATAAAAAGCATTAAGAGTGGATTTTGCTGTCTGAAGAGAACAAGGTTCCTGTTTTTGGAGCACAGAGAGACCAGATTGGGCTGTGGCGTTGGCCAAAGTGGGGCCTTTAGCTGCTATCTAACTCTCATGTTCTCTCTCTGTCTCTACCAGATGAGCACAGAGATGTTGAGGGAGCAAAGATACATATACAGGTAGGTGAGTAGGCCTAAGAGTATTAACACCAGTAAGCTAAACAGAGAAGAAAAGCCTTCCTGGGCACAAGAATGCAGTGTATAGAGCAGAGTGATTTCTGTCCTTGAACAGGGGCATGTGGCTTGTTTGGTCAGCAGATCTCCCTGGCACAAGTGCCTGCTGCACTCTCCTGCTCTGCTCTGCACATGGCTTTGTTTTCATTGTAAGGACACAGTGTAACAGAAAATGCAACTGAAACCCATGAAAATGAAGACAATATAAAGTTGTGTAAAGTGTTGCCATCTTAAAAAAATTCCCTGGTTCAGTGCTACCAACGACACCCTCTGGTCAACCACAGGACTCAGTGACGTCCCTGAGGCAAGATAAACAGGATGGTGGCCTAACTAGAAGCTGGTACCTGATATTTAAAAACACTAGAAGAAATTATTTGGAATTTATTTAGTTTTAGTCATGTCACAACATGAAATTAATTGCTGTTTTAAAAGTCCATGTCAATCAAGTTTACTCAAACCAAGTGCAAGGCATTAATTCAGTGGCTTTGTAGCAATAACAAGATGTGATGGCAATGAATCAAAACATACTGTGATTTCTGCTATTAATTGTTCCCCCAGTGATACAGCAATGTGATAAAACACTGTTGAAACAGCACAAGTAAGTCAGTGTCACTTGGTTGAATCAGTTGAGAATGAAATAAACAAAAACTTCTAACACAAAAAGTTAAAATTACCGCACTAGTTAAAATCTTACTCCACAGACTTATTCCCACATGAATAAACAAAGCAAAACAATGCATATTTCTAGATATTACATTGCCTCATTTCAATCTATTAAACATTCAAGACAACACAGTAAAGACAACAAACAGCCAGGACCTACAATACATAACAACAAAGTGAATCATCGGGACAAAAACTGGCACTCTAGATATTTGATGGGTTATAATGAAACACAGCTCTCTGGTTTGTACACTATAAATGGAAAGCAGCACTTGAAAGCACCCAGAGACACAAATAAAATAGTAAATGGATTGACAACCAAACATTCACACTTACTCACTGGGCACGTACTCACATATAGTACACAGACACAAGCATATAAGAGCAGAACAAGACTATGAAGCTCTGCTTTGCTTTGAGGCACACTCTTGAAACATTTATGATCCTCCATGTTCTATAGCTGCCTCTTTCTCTCGAACTGGACAATTGCTACAGTATGCAAGCTCACTCCAAGGCTCAACATTCTTTTGTTTTGGATCCTATCACAGAGTTAACCAGCAGCTGTGGGCCAAGTCCCCTTCATAATAACTGTAAATCCGGCATGTTCTCAAACCTCTTAATGCACAATGTGATTCTACATTCATTAGAGTTTAGCTTTTGCTCAACAATAGACTGAACTCACTGGGTGAGCCCAGCAGAAGTTCTTTCTTCATGAGTTGATAGTGGGAGTAAATGGACAAAGAAAGGAATGACTCGGGACCACTAGGCAGTCTTTCCCTTCTCTGAGTGGTCTTTCCTTTAGTTCTGCAGGCCAACTCACTAGGGTTTCCTGTACACTCATACTTTCCAAAAAGAGGTTCCATAAAACTGCTGACCACCACTGAAGCTATTCACAAACCCAACTTTATATGCAAACCCACAGTGATTTTAGCTTCATAATAGGTCTATAAACACATTATAGTATGGGGCTACCTTTGGTCCTACTGTACCTGGCATAAAAAATTTTCACAGCAAAAACTTTTTTTAGAAATTCATCTTTGAAATTATTTTGTTCATATTGTGTTGAGTTACTTGAATTGGGACTGTGATGTATGGATATTAGTTGTAGTCCTGTAGTTGCAGAATTCTCAGACACCGCAAACATGTCAAGTTAAAGAAAATCAGTAACTCATATTAGTTTTAAAATGTGCATAACAGCCTGACAATTATCTCAGAAGTGGGACTGTATTTTTCTTCTACTATTTTTAGTTATTATTATTAAAATACTGTGCGTGTAATCACATGTTTGTGGGTTTGTTAGGCATAGCTAAGACAAATGTCTTGTGATTACACAACTCAGAAAATGGGACATAAAAGCAGAACAAAAATGGGATATTGATTAACAGTGTTTGTGATGAACATATTTCTCAGAACAATTGTACTACACCAGCGTTACCCATTATCACATGTCCAAGCAAACACATTATGGGGGTGCAGCATTGTCATTAGTTTTTATGGAAAAATCAGCAGCAGAGTTTTGCTGCAACACACTTTCTTATGTAATATACTGCAAATACTGCAAAACACATCAGACAGAAATTGAGTTGTGTATAAGTATGCATTGCAATATTAATTCTACAACTATTATTGTGGAGCAAGTTAGCTAGTTACAGTTGGATTACAATCATTAACAGTAATAAGATACACACCACTGATCATTACACCATCAAGCCTCTGTCAGTGACAAGCATGTGTAAATTTTATTGCTACAGTTATTACTTGACAGCATGCTGCCTGGTCACTTTTTTACCTACAGGGTTACAGTGAGCAAAATGTCACCTTATCAAAGTAATTAGACCAGGCGAAACTTTAATGATCGCCACAGGGAAACTGGGTCATTGCAGCAGCAGCAAATAGCGGGATATAGATAAGAACAAGAACAAATGAGGCTCATTAAACTGCCTGGACAAGCTACATTATAATCATCATTGCGTATATGCAGAACATTTAAATATTTTTTTCTACCAGCTCTACTTCTAAACAACTTAAATCTGCTTTAACAGTTTTTTCCTGAATCCAAACAAGCCAGCCAGCACCGACACCCCACCATGCTCCTCTGTAAATGTTTGCTGAATGGGAGCATGCAAAACAAGCACAATGACCAACCAAGGGTCTGGCAGTTTTGCAGCAAACATCAGTTTGCTGGACTAAAAATTACTTTGTAATCAGAGGGTTTAGAGAGCAAACAGAGGAGGAGGAAAGAAAACCAGGGAATGGTACAGTGAAACTATGATTTACTCAGCAGACATGTCTCTCCCTCTCTTTCCTCCCTACAGGAGATAATGGGGATCATCCATCTTCTTGGCCTCCTTTACGCCCCATCTTTTGACCACTCATCTGCATCCAGGTCAGCTGAGAAATAACACAGGTCTTTTCCAATAACTATGATGTGTAGAATACGGTAGGAGGCTATTTCAGTCTACCAGCTTTGTTGGGAAAAGCCACAGCAGCATGTTTCACAAAGCAGAATTACTGTGCTAGATGGATAATTGCACTGATGAAAGGCTGTAAAAACACATAGTTTTTTTTCACTCAGCCTGTTGCAACAAATGTTTGATCCTATATGAATACAATATGTTCAGCTAATGTTTTAAATACTTTACAACAATTGTTCTCTGAGTCCTGTCACTGGTTTGCTGTGGTTCAGTTGGAAAAAGATGTTTTCACATATTTCCTCGCACCAGTCAGCATAATTTAGATTTACTATAATTTGAATAAGAATCTGATGACAGTTGGCAGCCCGCTTGGTTACCGCCCACACGGTCTGGAACAGCAACATTTTTGATTCTAAAACACCTACAAGACTGGTCTACTGGCATTTGGGAAAAGAGCTTTTGTTTTTAGCTGTGACTGTGATGAGATAAATGACGCAATTCTCAAGTCTGTATGGTAAATACTTCATTGTTACCAGCAGCTAATGAGCTTAGCTTAGCTCACTGGAAACGGCTAGACAGACTCTAACCACAGGTAACAAAAATCTGACTGCCAATACTTTAAAAGGTGCTAAATTAACACGTTATATCTAATTTGATTAATCCATACAAAAACTCAAGTGTGACAAAAGAGCAAGTAAATACAGTATAAAGCCATAATGTCAAAGTATGCATTTTGCAAATAATGCCATTAAAATCACATAAACTAAAGACTGACTTAGGTTTGGGGGATATTTAAAAGCTGGAACAGCTTTTCACTCACTGTATTCTATTGTCCACCACGTTTTACTCAGTAAAGGAATCCAGATTATTTAGTAATCCTGCTTCACAAGACAAACCAAGTCATAAAGTGTTTTTCTGGTTTAAAGTTATGTAACAATAGACACATTCCATAACAGAACAGCTGAAGCAAACTGTAGACAAAAATAAAAGCACAATCAAAGTGACACCGAAAAGGTAACTTGGCCTATGTACATACTGGGTGCAAGTTCACATTACCATAAAAACTCAAAAACAAAAACTTGCTATTTTTATAACCACAATAAGAGTGCAGATTGTTTATTTCACACATCAGCAGGCCTAAAATGCTGATGCTGGAATACTGTCTAGCAGAGCTGCTGGACTGTCCCAGTCTTGGTATTCCAGTGGCTGATGCTTCTACACTGCTTAAGAAAACATGCATGACACATCTTCATGAATAATACAGTATTCCTGCATACACCTTCTGGCAAGATCACACATACTTAAAACTGAGATATGTCTCTCTGTGGGATGAGATAAGCCTGTACATCCCTGTGAGAAGAGCTCATTGAGAATGATAAGAAAACTGCAGGATTCTCAGAGTCTCATCTCCTTCTAATAATCCAATCCAACTTTTTCTGTGCTATCCTGAGACAGGATGCAACGGGAACGCAACCGAAGGGCATGAACATCATGAGGTGAAAAGTTCACGTCAGAAAACAAGAACAGAGAGTGAAGAAAAACAAGGTTAATTTCTTTTTACCTGAAAGAGGATGACACTTCTCTTTGATCACAAAGGAAATTGAGGACATATGGAAATGTGAAGAGGCAGAAAAGGAGATAGAAAAGACAGCAGCATGCGTCAGTGGAAGAAAGGCCAGAAAGAGAAACAGAAGGCACAAGAGTCAGAGAGATACTGCTATCAAGACTCAGACACAGCAGGATGTGACATGTGGAGAGCAGGAAGAGGAAACTGGACAGATATAGATTGGTTTGGTAGCCACTCCTGAAAACATGTCTATCCCATTAGCGGTTAATGTGCTTATCAAAGCGTGCACCTTTGCTCTTTTCCTAACACCAGCATAGTGTACGAAAGAAAGGGCTCAATACATAAGTATGCAACAGAGGATTTTCTATTATTTCAGTTTCTAAGACTACACTTGTAGGTTTGTTAAGTTAACATTTTTTTTTCAAAGGTGGAAAGAAACAGGGTCAACCCCTGGGGTCAAATCCCAAATCTAATCAGACCTAATGTGGGTCATTATTTAGTCGGACTTAGCCACAGCTCAGTTAATTTTACCATGTTAGTACTGCTCAACCAAAAGAAGACAGCTGAACAATGTGTCTCACTGAACTAACACAAAAAAAACAAACAAAAGCTTTGTAGAGAGCAAGCACTGAAACTTTGTACTGAAGGATATCAACTCAACAGGAGGATGAGCCCAGCTTTATTTACTCTGAAGTGCTGAATTACCACAGTTCGGTAAACATTAAGTCCTTCAAGCACCACAAACAAAGACATTTAGGTGCTTTTTTGAACAAATCATTTAGGAAGGTTTCTATAAAATGTAGGCTAAAACAGTCACTTTCATGTTTAATTTTTACTTGATGCTCTGAGCTGAACTATGTTGAAATGGTCTGCATATTAACTGGCAACAGTAAAATGTATATTTTAAAAAATATATGGAAAAATCAGATTCAGGTTTTAACGTTGAACCCAAATAATCTAGATGCAACATACTGCAGTGAGTTAAATTTGAAAAGATTTTGTAGATGTGTAGGTAAAAAAATCTACATGTTCCAAAACCCTTTTTATTGTGCCAGAGTTTATCTAAGTACAAATGGAAGGTCAAACAGAGAATACAGGCAAAGTGTACACATGAAATCATACACATATGGCTGCGCATCTACAAGTATAGTCTAGTAGGATCAACCAAACTGTGCTACAAAGCAAACTTTATAATATTAATGGTAGTTTAGCAGTGAATGTGAAGTGAAGTTTAGTAGATAGGTTTTAGTTCTTTACTTTTTCTCTCCAAGAACTTCAAAAAGGACATATTGTTTGGTGAAAACAGGGCCACATAACAGCAGCATGGGTGTGTCAGCTCAGCTGTTAACATTAGGGCAGACAGCCATCACACTGACTATGTTATTTGGAGTTTAAGCTATGTAAACCTCCAGGACAACATAGACAGTTTGTCTTCACTGTACGTGAAACAAAACTGTGCCGCCTGAACCAGTCAGGTCTAGTTTAGTTTACTAAGTGCTGCAGTTTACAGCCATGAGGAGGGAACTACAGCTCAACTTCAGATTTGAGAATGACTGATAGTAGTAGACTGTCTTCGATGATGCTGGCAGGATTTCAAGCATGAACCACAAAGCCTAGATAAAGGGCGGTGGTTCTGGGGCTGTCATATGTATGCATACAAACAATGTTTAAATCACCCCTCCAGGGACACCAGCGTGCTTTCTCCCTACGGCGTGGTAGTTTGAGTACATGTTGTCAGCTTACCTTCAGAGAGCTCCAGCTCCAGCTCCGCCAGCTTCTCCCGGACCTCCGCCGGCAGGGTCATAGCGACAGCCGGCGTGGGCTCCAACATCATCGTTAGCAACCCGGTTGAGGTTCGTTCTGCCATGGTGTCCAAAAAGAAACACTAATAGGTCCACTGGGTCTCCGGTGAGGAGGGCAAAAGCCACCACAGGTGAAAGATTAAGAGCAACAACCCGTTCTCACTTGGTTTCGACTAAGGAGGGCAATCAGGGTGTTGGTGCTTCTCCCTTCTCGCTGCAACGTCGCACAGATGTGTGAGAAATCTCTCCAAGCGTCATGACACGGCTAGCTGCGAGGCTAGCAGACACACCTGGCTGTGTTTTTCCATGTAGTGTGGTAGAACAAGGCCCAGCCAGTGTCTCCGTGCGGTCTGTCCCTGAGCACTGACGGCGTCCTGGCTGTTGCGGCTGCTTCTCTTCAACTGTGGAGACAACTCATTCAACTCCTCGCTCGCTTCCCACGGCGCAGTCGCCATTGCATCATAGCAACAGCAGCCCCCTCCGTGCGCGCTCCCGTCGCCGACTCACGTGTTTGTGAGCGTGCTTGTGCTGCTGCACGCTGCCTCCTGATGGTGCGCATACAGCGTGTCTGCCTCCTGCTGTCACAATCACAGTGCTGCTGCTGATGCGCGGCATGCGAGAAATTTTGGTGTTTGTTTTTCAGTTTGTTTTTGTTTTTAGTAATGATTTATCTTTCTCCTTACTGTAATCTCTTTAACAAACAAATGTTAAAAGCACTACAAAGGTTAGGCAACTATCTGATGGCAATCCAAATCTTAATGTGATCTGACAGTACTCAGAAAAACAAGACACCTAGGCTAAAATGTTTTTGAAGAAATTTAACAGGTGGCCTGATTATTATTATTATCATTATTAAGCAAATAGTTCACTAGATGAAACTGAAATAGTGATAAAAAGAAGGAATATATATTCATAATTATCATTATTTTATTAATCAATTATTTGTAGAACGCTTATAACTTCAAGAAAAACAAAATGAAATACTTTGTTTCATTTTGTCTTGGGATTTTGATCAACAGTTTACAAACCTAATAAAACCTTTT
>OMLM01008139.1:121434-169651 GCA_900302695.1 Helostoma temminkii
TTTTTTCTATTAGTGAAATAAAGTGAAGAAAATACACATCACGATGTTTATAACCAACTTACACAACAAAAATTACATATAAAATAAAAATATTTGCTAAAATCTCATAAATAAAATTCATAATCATTTAACTTTTCTTACCGATTTGCAATTATGACTTTCAATGTAGAAACATTTTAATGAAAAAGATCACAATAACCAACAGCAAACAGCAGAAGATTAATCTATACACCTGTCAAGTGGTATAAAGCCTGCTTTCAATCCCTGAGACATTCAATTTACCACAGAATGTTTGGTTGTTTTTTCATTATCTTTGCTTTAAAATTAATAATTATGAAAATAGATGCCGAACATTATCATCAATATCCATCAACTGATTAATCTACTTATCTCGTCATAAATATGTAAGTGTCAACACAAGAGTCAGTATTGAATGCAAGTGAAAAGACAGTAGATTATGTCAGCTAAAGATAAAGCCACAGTGAGAAGCAGAAGGCATGAGGAGATACTACTATCAAGGCTCCACCATGGCAGGATGTGACATGTAGAGAGCAGGAAAAGGAAACTGAACAGATATAGACTAGTTTGCTAGCCACTCCTGAAAACATGTCTATCCCATTAGTGGGTTTAGTAGTAGTTCATGTGCTTATCAAAGCGTGCACCTTTGCTCGATTCCTAACACCAAAATGGTGTTATTGCAGTATAGCATGAAAAAAGAAATGAGGCAATGCCAAATATGCATGAAGGGGTTTTCTATTATTTCAGGTTTTGGGGCTGCACTAGACAAATTAGCTTGTTGCGCTGTTTTCTCAGAGGTGGCAAGAAATAGGATCACACCCAGTCGTCAGATCCCAAATACAATCAGAACGAATATGAATCATTAATTGGCTTTGCCACAGTTCAGCTATTTTACCACATGAGAACTGCTTCAAGGAACACAGTTGTCAGAACAATGAGTCTCATTGAACTAACAAAAAAAGAAGACTTACACACTTTTTAGTACATTTTAATACAATCAATTACATAAAGTTACATCCGGTATTTGTAGCAGCAAGCAACACCTGTCCTTCTGGACAAATGTCAAGAAAACTGATAAAGTTGCACACTAACCATAACAATATACTCAAAATTGATTTCTCATTGTATAGACAGCCTATACACCATGTGTCTGACAGCAGCTGAGAATGTTTTTTTCCCCATTTAATTATGTTGCAAATTCCACTGCCCCATAATGACAAAGGGAAACAAAAAAAGCATTTAAATATCACATCCATCCATTTTCTGTACCGCTTAGTCCACGTAGGGTCACGGGTGTGCTGGAGCCTTGCTCCATTCAGCCACGCCTCAACCCTGACCATTCTCCCAGTTCCTGCTGCTGAAAAAAAATTATGCTGCCACCACCATGCTTTACTTTTGGGAGGGTATTGGGCAAGTAATGCCAGGTTTCTTTCACACATAACATTTAGAATTGAGGCCACACTGTTAAATCTAGGTTTCTTCAGACCAGAGAATTTTGTCCCCCATACTCCCTTTCATGCATTTTGCACTGAGGAGAGGCTTCCATAGATCCAAACTGGATCTATGGAGCTCAGTCAGTGACCATTGGGTTTTTGGTCACCTCTCTTAGCAAGGCCCTTCACCCCAATTGCTCAGTTTGGCTGGGCAACCAGCTCTTGGAAGACTGTTGGTTGTGTGAAACTTCCATTTGAAAATTATGGAGGCCACTGTGCTTTTGGGAGCCTTCAGTGCAACAGATATGTTTGGAGCCTTACCCAGATGTGCCATAATCCATTGCAATAATTTTGTCTGTCTCTTAAGTCACTTCCTTTGATCTCATGGCTTTTGCTCTGTTGCAGTATGCATTGTCAGCTGTGAGGCCTTTTATAGAGTTGTGTGTGCCTTTGCAAATCATGTCCAATCAATTTAATTGACCACTGTGGACCACTGTGGGTGGACTGGAATCAAGGTCTAAAAACATCTCAATAACAATCAAGAAAAATAGCCTGAGCTAAATTTGTCGTTGTTGCAAAGGGTCTGAATACTAAGTAAAATGTTATATTTCTTTGATTTTTATTTTATTTACAGAGATTTCTAAAATTCTGTTTTCAATTTGTTATCATAGGGCACTGAATGTAGATAAACGAGAAAAAAAAAATCTAAACAATTGCAGTTTGGGGCTGCAATATAACAAAATTGAAAAAAGTAAATGGTTTCTGAAAACCTAAACCTATTGTATATATACATATCTTCTCCAACTCAGCAGTTCCAATCAGGAGTCGCCACAGCGAATCATCTGTTTCCACCTAATTCTATCTTGGGCATCCTCTACTCTCACACCAACTTTTATCACATCCATATATCTCTTTTTTGGCCTTCCTCTTGACCTCTCGCCTGGCAGCTCCATCTCCAACATTCTTCTACCAATATAACCGCTATCGCTCCTCTGCACATGTTCAAACCATCTCAGTCTGGTCTCTCTGACTGTCCCTAACACAGCCAACCTGAGCCGTCCCTCTGATGTGCTCTTTCCTAATCGTGTCCATCCTTGTCACTCGTAAAAAGAACCTCAATTTCTCTTCTACCTACATCTCTTCCTCTTGTCTTTTCCTCACTGCTACAGTCTTTAACCCATACAGCATAGCTGGTCTCACTACTGTCTTGCACAACTTTCCTTTGATTCTTGCTGACACTCTTCTGTCACACAGCACACCTGACACCTTTCTCCATCCACTCCAACCATCCTACACTTGCCTCTTTACCTGATTTCCACACTCTCTGTCGCACTGGACAGTTGACCCCAAGTACTTAAACTCCTGCACCTTTTTGACCTCACTGTTCTACTTTCTTCCCTCCTGTTCATACACATGTATTCTGTCCTACTACAACTGACTTTCATTCCTCTTCTTTTCAAAGCAAACCTCCACCTTCCTCTGAATGCAGTCCTGTACTTCCTAGTTCCACCACATTTCCTTATCTTCCTTCCTCCTTTCAGATGACACACCTAGCACCTTCCTACCTGTTTCCCTGATCACTTCTGCTGTAGCTCCCCAGTCATCTGGAAGCTCTTCTAGACCACCCAGAACCTGTCTCAATTTCTGTCTGAATTCTTTACAGCATTCTTCCATTTTCAACTTCCACCACTTTGTCTTCTTCTCTGTCTTTCCTCTCTTGTTCGTCCTAACCACCAGAGTCATCCAGCACACTACCATCAGATGCTGTCTGGCTATACTTTCTCCTACCACCACTTTGCACTAGCCACTACTCTCTCTCAGATTGCCTTGTTTACATAGAATTTAGTTTACCTTTGTACCCCTACCTCCACTCTTATATGTAACTTTGTGTTCCTCCCTCCTCTGAAAATAAGTGTTAACTACAGCCATTTCCATCCTTTTAGCACCCCCTTAACACTAAACGTGCCCATCACCTCCTCATCACCTCTGTTCCCCTCACCAATATGCCTGTTGAAGTTTGCTCCAATCACTACTTTCTCCCCTCTGGGAATACTCTCTATCACTTCATCTAACTCACTCCAGAATCTCTCTTTCTCTTATAACCCAATGCTACTTGTGAAGAACAACCACTGACTACATTCAACATTACCCCTTTGATTTCTAACTTCAAACTGATTACCCTGTCTGACACTCCTTTCACCTCTAAAACATTCCACATATACTCCTCCTTCAGGATTACTCCTACCCCATTTATCTTCCTTTTCACACCATAATAAAACTAAAGCTTGTATCCCCCTCCAATACTACGTGCTTTGCTACCCTTCCACCTGGTCTCCTGCACACACAGTACATTTACCTTTCTTCTCTCAATCATGTCTACTAACTCCCTACCTTTCCCTGTCATTGTACCATTGTACAACTTTAAGAGTCCCTATTCTCAGACTATCCCATTCCTCTTCTCTCTCTGTCTACGAACCCTTCTGCCTCCTGACCTTCTTTGACCAACAGTAGTCCAATTTCCACTGGCACCTTGTAACTTAACAGCACCAGTGGCGGTCGTGGTTAACCCGGGCCTCAACCGATCCGCCATGGAATTTGCACTGATGACTTGCATGTTTGAATTTGGCCAGTTTCATGCCAGATGCAATTCCTGACACAACTGTCTCTATTTATCCTGGCTTGCAACCCCTGTGGCTATATTCTACTGTATGTATACATATGCATTCTCTTTATTCTCTTACGCACATAAATACTGTTAGTGTAGCAAGTAACCCAAAAGTAGCACACTTTTGAATCAGTGCTGAACAAACATGGATGCTTCAGAATATTTTTTATTTTTTATTTCTATTAACTAAAAACTTTACCTAAAAAATTTACCATTTACTAAATTATTTTTCAGTTGAGTGAATTTATCAGCCCTTTATTTCAGTCTTATTGAAATGTCAGTGGAAGCATGAGCACATTTTATATAATAATTTGTAAGGTGTGTATTTGACCACCAGAAACCAGAAACGCTGCTGGACGATGAAGCAGGTGGAGGCTGCTCCCGGGTGGAGGCTTGGCACCACTGAAGAACCTTAGAACATAGAGGGTCAGGAACAGTCAATGAAACATACCTTGGAGGAGGCGAGTTAGTGGAGAGGACTGGCAATGGAGCTGTAACCCCAGATGAATTGCTGATAGAAGTTGAAAAACCCAAAAAAGCTTTTTAGAGCCTTTCTGTTATCCAGGGTTGGCCAGTCCCTCGCAGTCTGAACCTTGGCAGTGTCCAATTTGATCTGACAGGCTGACAAGACAAAACTGAGAGACCACGTTGGAGTGGAATTCACACTTCTTTGCCTTGACATATAGTCTGTGAAGCACACTGCATACGTGTTCCACATGCTCGGTTTTAAATTTGGAGAAAATCAAAATGTTGTCTAGACATACAAAGACAAATTTGTTAATCACATCTCAGAGCATTAACCAAGCTTTGACACACTGCAGGCATGCTGGTAAGGCCAATTGGGCATTACCATTTGTTGAAAGAGTGTTGAAAGCGGTTTTCCATTTGCTGCCCTCCCTGATACAACCAAAATAATAGGCGTTTCTGAGGTCAAGTTTGGTGAAAATCGTTTTACTCTTGTTTAGTCTTGACCAGTCCAAGGAAGATGATATCGGGGAAATCAGGTAGCAATTCTTAATGGAATCCAATGCAAAGTTGTAGGCCAGAACATGGTGGAGACGAAGATTGACGAATAAGCCCTGCAGCTCATCGATGTGATTATCAAGAGCAGCTATCTGGACGGGTGACCACAGGCCTGAAATCTTCAGACCTAGCTGGATGGCAAAATGTTCGCCAATAAATTCAGTGCACCATTGTGCACCAGAGTCAATAAAGGCGCAAATTAAGTGATTCTGATTTGGCAGGTGTAAAATAACAGGAGTCAGTGGTCAGCAGAACCCGCTCTGGCTGTCCTTAGCCTTCCTTAGCTCGCTGCTTAGCCTTCTTTAGCACCATTCCTGGGGGTCAATCAAGTCATACCAATCTACATAGGCTTGGGTGAGTTGTATCTGGGCAAAGATGCTGGTCGAGAGGTCTCTTGAGCCCATATGAGGACATGTGACTGTGAGTGGTAGTGGTGTTAGGTGAGTAAACGTGTTACTCTTTCTTTTAGTCTGCAGTCAATATGTATAGTCATATAGACAAGTAAGTTCTGAATTCGATTGCATGTTCTGATACTGTTGTTTTACCTTGGGTTATTTTTGTTAGCTGCATCACTGCCTCCTTGGATTTGGTTGGGTCGAAAGTATGGGTTAATTCTTTTGACAAATCCTCGATTGCATGCAGATTCTCATGCCCAGATGGTTGAAGCTTTAGAATGATAGACAGCTCACAGGATCTCCAGAATAACGTTCCAGTAAACAGACAATTGGTTCCAGAGTAGTATGAGCAGGGGCAGCAGCAACAGGGGCAGGAGAAGGGGTGGTGCGGTGAGTTGACCAAAATTCTGGGTGACTTTATCTACCGCAAAAGTGAGAGTTATGAACTGTTTCTCATACAAGGACCAGGCTCCCGTGACCCATGCCTCCCAATAACAATCATGAGTAGGAGTGATTAAATAACCTTCAGCAAACACACTGTGGAAAAGGTGGGGAATCTTGCAGGTAAGTATTGGTGAGTGAGCAGATTGAGAATTAAATGAGTAGAGCAGCAAGTGAATAGACAAAATGGTGTAGTGTACAAGACAGTGGTGTCCTTGCGGTTTTGAAAGGAGCAGGGTCAGTACTGGGTTTGATTTGAGAGAGTGAAGAGATACACACTGAGGTCCAAAAAGCTGGTTAGGAGAAAGGCACGGTAATAGTTTGATAAAGATGTTGTACAATCAGGAAAGAGACAAGACAAGGTCCAGTCCACAATTTAAAGCCGTGTTATCAGGTATATATTAGCAAATCCACAATCAAAAGCAAAGTCTGATAATAGGTAACAGATAATGTATCAGGTATACAGACTTACAGATCAGACAAGGGCAAAGCAAGCTCAGGGTCCATGACCGATTCAAGTTCAGGTTGTTATTTCCAATTCTGGGTCAAGGTTCAGGCAAGACAAGGCAAGTCAGCACAGTAGAGTCACTTCAGGTTTGAGAGTTGACAATCTGGCAGAGGGAGAGGGCCACAGACCTGCTTAAGTAGGGACAGAAACAGGTGTTAGTGATCAGGCTGATGAGGGAGAACTAAGCTGGGGAGTCAGTGAGTGAACAGGCAGAAAGCAATAACACCAAATGTTGGCATGATGGGAAATCAGGCTAAAAACCATGACATAGTACTTGGCCAATGTTTTTATGATTTTGCCTTTATACACTACAGCGATGGATTCAAAATACTATTATAGATTTATGTTGTTTTTTTATTAATTAGCATTGATATCTCCTTGGATTTAATATAGTTCCTGTCAAACAGCAGCCAAATGCCAACCCAATGCCCAATATCAACTACAGGCCTTTTATCTACTTCATTTGTTTTAAAGTAATGAGTGACTGGTGTGTCTGGTCAGTTAACTTGTCAGTCTTCTGCCCAAATATATCAGAGCCCCAGAAATGGAGGTGTATATATAACAAATGTAATAATCAGGTCCTCCGAATTTTTGAGGCACGTGGCATATGGTGGGTGGTTGAACAGGACAGACAGTGGTTGCATTGATTCAGCAATAGTTGTGTGCAGTATGGATTGATACCATTCCTGAAACTAATATTCGCTAACAGAGACATGATGTGATTGATGAGATGGGAATTTGCAAATAGCTAAATCTGAATGGGAATACATTCTATCAAATGATGACTGGAGGATTCAAAAAGTCAGCATTGACATTGAACATTGCATGACTCCACAACATATTGGTGATTTATTATAATGTAGCAAACATAGTGTAAATATTAGCATAATTTAGAAACATTTAAAAGAATGATAAAAAATAATACAGAATTTGTAATAAAAACACATTGGATGTATGCATACATGCATTTAAATGCTGTATTATTCAAGCTACCACTATATGTACTGCCAAGTTTTCTTAAATGTAGAAATATAGCTTATTTTTGTTCAGTACAATAAAATCCCAGTAAGCTGGAATGAACTGTATGTCACTGCACCTGTCAATCAAGCATTACATTTTTCCCATGCTGATCCATGTCCATCACAACATTAAAAAAGTGGTATTACTGTTATAGCTGATTAGTGAATGTAATTTACGTTTACTTAATCACTAACAAAGTTAATAGAATGTATAAACATGTTGGAAACTATCAATCCACGATGTTCATTGAACTGTTGTGGGAAGCAAAAATTAAACATAGTTAACATATTTATGTTTAATATAATGAATATAATATAAATAATTTTTGCACTTTAAAAACATGTTAACAATATAAAGGGTTTCTTACAAAATAAAAATAAAAATTTAATTCGTTAAAAAATTAAAAATTAAAATAAATAAGTACAAAGGCAATGGACTAGATAGACAGACATACAAATTAGATCGGACGGATATCTATATACAATATAGTTGAACATTTTTAAACACAAATCAGATAGTGTTTATTTTAACAAAAATATATTCACAATAAACAGCTAAATGTCTTGCTAAATAAAGCAAGATAATTAACACTATGTGTGTCTGTGTGTGTGTGTGTGTGTGTCCACTGACAATGAATCACAACTTTTAAATGTTAAAGTTAAATAGATTGAAAATGTTTCAAATAAATATAAATACAACCACTAGATGTCTCTGTACACACATCACAAATGTTCCCACGTTACTGTACGCTATGCTATGTTAGTATTGCAGATTTTGTAGAAATCATGGTAAACACAGGTCTTTCCTTAGAGTATGTTTCAGATCGATGTGGTAGCCTTCTCCAGGATTCCTCATGTTGTGTTCAAACACTACCTGATTCACCTCAGTATGAACATCAATAAGCTTAGTTTTCCTGTTAAAACAAAACAAGACAACATTTTATTCTGTAGGTGTATATGAACACTGTATAATCAAGAGAAGTTGAATTTGCTGTTGAGTCTTTTCCTGTACCTCTGTTGGCCTTTGTGTAAGGCATCTGTCAGAGCATTTAGGTACACAGAATGATGATGTCCTTGCTCCAGCTGACGTTGATCCGTCCAGCAGTGACTCCAGAACACATCCGCATCTATAGGGATGTTACCATATGTAACTATCCCATCACGGCCATCTGTCTCCAGATCCTCATCCCGATGGTGCATACTGTGACAGTGCTCAAACTCTGGCACACTGTATCTCTGGATGAAGAACAGTTTGGGCTTGCCAGCCAGCATGGGGCATGCATCAGCAGCGAAAAGACGTCTGATGCTTTCCAGTTGAAGACCGGTACCGCTAGGGTTTGTACATAGGAGGTTTCTTTTTGTGCCACGGCTAATAATGCAGCAGACAAACCCATCACCATTGTGTCTTTCACCTTGTCTGAATATCCCTCTTAAAGTTGACAGTGCCTCACCCACACTTAGCCACTTGTGGAGAACCACTTTGAAATGAAGAGCCTTAAATGTCTTTTCCAACATGTCTGAGAAGGCAAGTAAAGACAGAACCAGACTTTAAATGTTACCACCCAAACGAGTACTCAACTATCAAAACAGCTGTAAATAAATTAAAAGCATTAAAATTAGTTGATTTATTACCTGACTCATTGTTTTAGCTCTAATTCAAATGAAACATTTTTCAGTGGTACATATAACTAAATGCATTTCAAGTTAAGTACAATTTTGAGAAACCTTTTAACCATCAGTGTAGCTCGACTGCTGATGGCCATTCACCAATTTTCACAGTGTACACGGTGCACTACACCGCATAATGGAAAGTAAGGTAATACTTTTGTACTTAGGATCTAACTGCATTCAAGTATTGGCACTTAAGTGAATGATCAGCATACAGACTACAGGTATAGTAGGTACAAAGTGTTTTTGATCTCACCTCCATCATTACCCACGCAATCTATGATAACACAAACTCCTCTGGGATTAGTATTAAATTTGTACCAATCAAGTGGAATCTGAAATTGCAAAAGAGCAAGCAAATACACTTTAACAACTGAACACATTAAGCACTATAGAAAAAGTGCAGTAATGGATACCAACCCCTACTTTACAGTTCTGCTTCTCGTATACAGGTGCTGGTTTGTTTACTGTCAGTGACAATAAAGAGAGTATTAAGACAATATTAATATCAAATAGTGTACAATGAGTGATTTGTTAAAATGTAGCCTGACTTACCATTACAATGGTATTCTACTGGTGTTGTTAGCTGTACAGAATGGGAGCCATTTGAAGTAAGGGGTGGACACTAAGAACAATATTTTTTTTATTATCAGTATTAACTTAGTATAGTTTTATGACAGAAGAAAATTATATTTGTATTGTCATACTCACGGGAGCTCTCCGGCTTTGCTGTTGAGAAGAGTGTTGCTCAGGTGCAACTGTAAAAGACGTACACAGAGAAAATGTGAGTAAATATGCTTACGTAAATAAAAAGATACATTGTAATTACCTTTATAGTCTGTCCATATTTTTAATCACATGAAATTACTTAGCCAGGATATGATATTTGCTGCTAAGTGGCATTGTAATCATACACTTATAATACTGTATCAATCATTTCTCTCTATGCTGTAGAGACTGGGCCTTTAAAGGGCATCTGAACAGGCCACTCAAAACTCAAAGTAGTTTGGGGTTTCTATTTCTGTATGTTTTCCGTATTCCTGTATTTACTGTGTGTACAACAATTTACCTCCTTTATTTTTGTTTCACAACTATGTACAGTATGCAATGATCTGTTTGTTTGGAACCTGAAGCACGCCTGACTGAAGCCTCATTGAGTCATGGACTCATTTAGCACAAGGACACCCACACAAAAATTTTCATTTTCCATTTTAGTATTTTCCTGTCATATGCCTTGTACACAAAACTGTTCAAATCTCACAGTATTAAAAGTAAAATACAGTCTTACCTAACATCTTGTAATTAGCCACTTGTCTGGCTAAGTCAATCCTGTTAATGTTTTTTAAGCATTCCTCTACAAAGTCCACCCTCTCAGGTGAAACTAAATCCTGCTTCTCAAGTTCAATGGTTACATCCAGGAAATTCTGTTAGAGAAGAAAATGGGGAAGTTGTTATGTTTTGTTAGAAGAAGTGGAAGTTAAAGACTGACTTCATTCATTTGTTTTTACCTTTGTTGTTTCTATCCTTTCACGAGATAATGTGTTACTTAACAAGAACTTCAGGCTTTTTAGGTCTTCACTGGTCATATCTTCATTTATATTAACCATCAAAACTCTGCAGTGAGAGAAAAGAGCATAACTTAAAGAACAGGTATGTCAACTAGGATTGTTAAACTGTCAATTATTAATAAACGTATCCTACCTGAATGTTGATAGATCCTGCCGATATTTAACATCCCTCTCCACATCTTGTCTGGTAGTTTTCAAAACCTTTCTTATAATATCAAAACGCCTGAGGTGCAACATGAGTTGTGCCAAAAGCAGCCGACCGTTCTCATGATTCATAACTTTATGTTTCAGCATCTCCTTCATACAGGTCATACTGTCGTCCAAGTCCAAGTATTCAAACAAATAGAAGAGCATCCTGCATTCACGGCTAGTGAGAGCATCTGCTATCTGATTAATCACCTGAAGCTGATATTGGTCTGGAAGAGCCATGGCAAGTGTAATGACAATGGTTTTCAGCAGTTATGAAGACCTATTTAATAAGAAAAAAAAAGACATTTGCCAAAAATTATGGAAAAAAATGATATATAGGAATTTTTAGTAAAAGAATCGTAGAAAAGCATACCTTGGAGGGTCTCGGAATCTGACGACAGAGTGAAAATGTGAGGAATTAAAACCAATGACGCACCACTAAAAAATCCCCACGGGAAAGTACCTTTTTCATGGTAAAACAAAACCGTCAATGAGCGAACAAATGGAAAATATAAACATTAATGCAAATCAGAGCGTGAACCTGACACGGGATAGTGCCCTAAATCTTGCGTTTTATTAATTACCCTGCGTCCTGTACCCGAAGTTTTCGGTGCAAAGTCGGTGCATCAAAGCGAAAGTGAAAGTGGAAAGAGCAGCGGCTATTTCTATTGACATGCCGTGGCAGCAGGTGATTGGACAGGCCAGCGGTATGAGGGACCTTTAAGAAATTAATACGCAGTTCTGCGCATTCCTACATATGAAACGCTCGCCTCCATGTACATGTGAAACACCAGGTGTGAGTTTGCAGCGTGGGAACGAGCGCAGCAGTAGAACTGCTAAAATGTGTTCTCTCTCATTTTAAGGAACCGAAAAAATCAGACGTGTCACTGGGTATGTGTAAGCACATACTTGTTGACCAACTTCGCCAAGACAATTCATGAATTTTCCACCATTCAGTGACCTCCATGTACAACCACATTTGCCATATGATTAGTAGTAGTATGTCTGATATGGCTTTTTTTTCTTTAGTTAACACAGTGACACTAACACAGTGTGAGAGATTCATGAGGAAAAGTTTTATCAAGGAAAATGCTACTGGCAACTGAGTTTAGCCTCATAAAACGCCAGTTTATAATGATGCAAGATTATAAAGATTATAATGATCTGGACTTAATATGTATAAATCCTGAACATCCGGTCAGGTTCTTCCCTATCAAGGCCAAGACTTTTACCCATCAAAAGTTTTTTTTCTATTATTCAGTTAAATTTAAAAGTTATGAAATGAAAAGTCTTATATAAATCTTATATATCTTATATAAAATATGTATTATTATTCAACATAATCACAGTTTATTTCATCATACGTATATCCGTTCGTACATTTCACAATAAAAGCCATGGCCTTTATTACTGCGTTACTAAATTGATCGACTACATTCTGGTTATAGTGAAATGCCCTCCGGATGTACTGAGAGTTCATATATATGTGTTTTACGTGTACATGTAAAACAAGACTTGAGGTTTTACAAGTAGTGTGATTATTTCATATATAGCTATGTGAAGGGATATGTTTCATATGTATTTGTGCGAGTATTTCACAGGAGTGTATGCGCAGACTGCCTATTTATTTCCTAAAAGGACTACAGCTACTACAGCTGCAATTAGAAGCAATTTATCCCACCAGTTTAAATGAGGAATCTGACATGTGTCCTTTGCTGTAGCAACTTGTAAACACTCTCCTTAGGTAAAATTAAATAAGCTCTTAAATAATTTAAATAACATGTTTTATTATGTCCAAAACGCACCACAAATATAACGTAGACTATTTGTTTAGATTTATTATAATAAATATAGATTATATTAAATCTGTATGATCAGTTTTTTGATCGTACAGCTGAGTTTTGTAAAGGGGTAAAGGGTACTGCAGGTTTTGGTTTAAGGGGATCCTTATGGCACACCTTAGATTGGTAACTGATGGTGATGAGTTAAAGGGGCTCAGTCATGAATCTGAAGAAAAATCACATGCTGAAGAAAACAAGCCTGAAATGAAAATTAAGCCATCATTTACGATGAGGCCCTTACAAAGGGTTTCTTAAATGCCACAATTAGACCTTCACAGATTACGTGACTGACAATCATGCAACAATTTTGATTATAAATTGTTCCATTTATTTTCCAAGCAGTAATACCAATTATTCTCTGGTTTTAGCCTCTCAGATGTGTTGCTCTTCTTTGTCATACAAATACATTTGTGTTTCTGACTGTTGGTTGGACAAAACCAAGGTGAAGACCTCACCCCGAGCTCTGAGTATGTTACAACTTTATAGAGTAAAGTGTTATCCCAAGGAAATAACCAGCAGATTAATCAATAATATGAGAAGGTTAGCTGAAGCAAATGATGCATCAAGAATAATTAATATTAGTAATATTCAATTAATTGCCAATTCAATATTCTGGTATATTGTCATAGTAATATTCAAAAGACTTGACTATAAGGTTTTGAGATTTGTTCTGACATTTTCAAATCAAAATGAAGTATTTAATCAAATTATGGCTGTTGGCTGCATGGGAGGTTAAAAATAAGTAATACATTATGCAAACTGTCTGTTGTATATGTATGTAAAACAATGTGGACTTTTTGCATCCTGTGTTTTTCATACCAACATTGTAAATTAACATAATTGAAAATATTTATTGCTGTCTTGCTTCAGAGAGGTTAAGGGTATTTACTTTACTTACTTTTATACTTTTATACTTGTCATATATTTTGCCTTTTGCAGACATTTTACAATAAATGTACATTGCTTTAGGTTATTCTGCTTGCATATCCAACATAGAGTTTTTGTCTTAATGCTGAGATTTCCGACAGTCGTGAAAGCCTCACTGCGGCTCCCCCTGCAGGTCTCCTGATGCTTTCTGCTTACCGAAGCGCACTCAGTTCCGCTCAGCCTGGCCAATCGTGTGTCGCTGTGGCTCAGCAGCACCATTGCAGAGACTGTACGGAGGTGCTGGTCGCAGAGAGAGGGGGCATTTGGAGGAAAGACACTCGGACAGGGTCATTGCTCTGGGCAAACGCCACTCCTGCTTTACCTATACAACACCGAGTGACACTTCCATAACCAGCTTCTGATCGAGTGAGTATTTCATTACCTGGTAGCGGTGAAAACACCCATGATTTCCCAGGTAATCGTAGTCATGGGCTGCTCGTGAGTTGAAACATCATCAGCTCTGTTGATGTGGAGCCTTCAGCGTTAGCAAGTCTGGACAGTGCGACACTTTAGCTGGTAGATAGGCACCAACAGCAGATGCTATGGTGGAGTCAGGCAGCCAGCAGTCAGCCGTTTTGGCCTGGTCACGACTGGTGAAAAATGGGGACGAGGATGTCCAGCAGCTGCTGAGGGGAACATGCAGGCTAACGGCACGCAGAGCCACGCTAAGGTAGCTAACGTTGACGTTCAGGTTCAGCTTTCGTGGCAGGTTCGCAGCCACCGTTAACGCTAGCTAGCTGTTAACTGACTGGCTAACAGGTCTGCGTAGAAACATCCAGATAACACGTTAACCTAGCGGGTTTCACTGTTTAAGGTAAAACAACACCTGTGTTGTCATTTAACGTTAGCCATTACACAGTTACACCTGAACATACACACAGTATTTTCACTGTGGCACTAAAACAGCACATTTTGTTTGGTTAAAATGGCTTTATTTTGAAAACTAAGAGCGGAAGGAAGGAAGATTTTTGTAGGCCCGGTATTAAATTGTTAATGCAAAAATAAGCACAAATGTTAATTTGCTTTTGTGAAGGGGGTTGTTGGAGTTGTACAACATATCACTCTCATATAAAGCAGTTAAGCAGATGGGGCTGAGTAACCTGTGCTGTATTTACAACTGGCTTGGTTGGCAAGTCAGTGACTTGTGTATTATTTTTTTGTCTCAGGGTAGCAATTAGTCATCATACCGTTGTGTCTATGGGTTTGCCGCTGCAGCAGATACATGTATGTACATGATTCAGTGGCCAAGTTATGTTAGGTATGAACTAATAACTTGCCCTACTCCCACCTTGTTTGGGAGCCATGGCCTTGGTTTTGCTCAAGCTTTTTATTCAGAAAAAATGTGGTTCATACTTTGTTCAACCACAGTGTCTATACCTGCAACATTTGGCTGAAGACTTTTTAGCAACACTGTTTCACAAGTTGTACTTGAGCAGAGTGAGTTACCCTGTACTGGGGCTGTAACTACCATTACTGATTATTATGCTTAATATATTCTCTGCTTATTTTTCTCTGTTAATGGCCAAATTGCTTAGTTGTGACTAATGAAACATCGGATAATAGTTTTTTAAAAATCCCTTATTTCCCTGACGTGACATCTTCAGTTGCCTTTTTTTGTCTGACCAACTGTCTAAAAAGATATTGAGTTTGCTATCAAGCAAGTTACAGAAACGAAAAACTGAGAACTTCAAACTTAAATCTTGAAACCTTTTGCTTGGAAAACGAATAAAAACAATTACTTGTTAGGCATCAACAACAATTATTTCAATAATCAACTAGTGAATTAAATCAAATTGACTAATCATTGTAACTGTACTCTAGACCAGTCTTTCAGTGACCAAAGTGATCAGCTAACAGCATCCCTTAAAACAACACTGCTTTAAGGGATGCACTGCTTCTCTTCCAAAATCAGTTTGCTTCTGCCAAGTTACTGTCTCGCTGGCACGCTGCTGTTCTCAGCAATGAAATCAATAAATGAAGTGACACCTGCTTGGAGTGACATTGGTCATGATAAGTAAACCAAGCCTCAAATAATGGCATCATGGGCAAAGATGTAGAGCTAAAGATCCAGATAATTCCATGCCATCTGCTGCTCATCCTCAAACGTCATCTTCCTCTCTCCTCCTCCTTTGCTCTATCTCTGCCACTGTGTGCTTTGGGACTATCAGTGCAGTGGTCTATTTTAGATAGAAACTCAATTTACCCTCTTAATCTGTGGCTCTCTCTCCAGGAGTGCCTTCTACTGCTCAGTTCAGTTTAATTTCAAGCTACTTGATGAACAGATCATATTGTGGAGTTGCTGTAGCTCATTTATCATGTAATACAATCTAGTTAAAGCTACAATAACCAATATTTTACACTTTTTCTAAGAATTTAAGTGTAAATGGGACCAGATGCGTTGCATCTCAGCTGTTCTAGTCCACTTCGAGTTTGTGGCCTTGTGTTGTTAGTGTTTTTTGTTTTGTGGACTGACCAACACCTAGCAATACTTTTAAAAAGCAGCAGGCAGAAAAGCAAGTTCTCATTTCAAACAACTGGTGGGGCTGTCACAGAGAACCCCGCTGCAGCCACATGCCAGACGAGGTGTAGTGCAATCTAAGTTTAGCTGCTATCATTATTACCATATCTTTATCAAACAGATGCAACATATTACAAACATCCTCTAGACATACCGTTAGGCGTCTACATAAACTCTTAAACACTCGTTGCTTAATTTAAGTGAGGGACAGGGGCATATGTGTGCAGGAGAACTCAGTATAACACAGGAGTCTACACGGACTTTGTAGTGGGGGATAAAGTGTGGGTAACCTCTGGACCGTCTGATTCCAACATTTGCAGCTCGCTTGGGTAATATCTACATATGTTCAGGGCTCCAGTGCATGACTGAAAGCAGCTTATGTCATTGCACTGTTGCTGTATGAAGGCACCGTCACCTTTAAGCTAAAGGTAGCTAGGAGGCCGGCCATAGATGTCCACGTTGTGAGTGACGTAGTTGTAGGACTGGAGGGACAAGGAGCGAATTTGTGGGTGTAGTCTTTGTTTTGGTTCAAAGAAAGCCATCTGACATTAGTTATTACCCCTTTAAGGAATCATGTGCTGTAAAAATTCTTTAGCTTGCCTAATGGTTCAAAGGGCTCTACATGGTAAGCTGAGGCCAGCTTTTATAAACTTTGTACCAGTATGTGAGCTGACTAATAATGTACAACACTTCAGTTTCAACAAA
This sequence comes from Helostoma temminkii, assembly GCA_900302695.1. Taxonomy (NCBI): domain Eukaryota; kingdom Metazoa; phylum Chordata; class Actinopteri; order Anabantiformes; family Helostomatidae; genus Helostoma; species Helostoma temminkii. The sequence goes on from OMLM01008139.1 coordinate 138,353, forward strand.
TGTCATTTGAGGTCATTTAGCACATTAAGACAGCCTGTAATATGTGACTTAATCCAGTGCTATCTTAAGATGCTGTGCCCAGCCTTCCCTCTCTCTGCTCCACTATGGCAGTCCCTCCTGCCATAATTCAGTGATGGGTTGAAAGGATGAGCCTTGGTCAAAACTGTTTAAACCAAACATATCTGCATCACTGCCAGTGCTGTTCTGAGTCTGACAACACATGAGGTGTTGACAGGACCTCTCCGTTACACACTGTAGCTTCACAGCTTTAACTGTATTGAGTCTGTGTGCCCTCCCTCCAGTCTATTGTGATGCATGTGCCTAGGGGATCAAATCTTTAATTAGCCAGCCATGGATTAGCAGCATGGACTATTTTCCACTGTACACACGTCTATAGTGCCACATAACCTCAGTGCCTTTCCTCTTCTTTCAGTAGGAATATCTGAATTTTTGTGTCTTCTTAAGGCCAAATAAACAAGAAAACTTTTGTTTGTTGTCATTCAGTATTCAGATTGGTTTCTTTATGTAGATGAAAGTTTCCAGTGGAGTCATTGTATTCGTGCTGCATGTAGACAGTCTTAAGAATTAGCTGGATATTTGGTTGACATGACGAGAGCTGTGGTGCTGCTGATTCACTGTGCTGCCAGTTATGAGGCCTCTCTGTCTTTCCGTTGTCTCCATGATAAACAGTGTGTCCTACCCTGCCTGCCCAGCACCTTGTCTTTCACTCAGCCAAACTAGAATTCGTACTGTTCCTCTGAGGCCTCCAAGGAGCTGGAGCAGCATGATGTGTGTACTCTCTTATTGGTAATTGAATCAGTACTTTCAAAACTAATTGCAACAGGGTTTGGGAATTATAGGATATATTTCCTAAGCTAATGATGTGACTAGTTTTATTACCTGTTTCATAGGAATTTGTATCTGTACAACCCCAATTAAAAAAAAAGTTGTGACTCTGTCTAAAATCTGCAAAAGCAGATGCAATGATATGTAAATCTGATAAACCATATTTTATTCACAATACAACATAGATGTGGTGCTTTTTATGTTTCTTAACATGACACTGATGTCTGCAGACAGATAGCCAGCATTTCTGTAGTTGCCTGTCAAGCAGGGACCAACTAATTAATTTATCTCTTACTACGAGATGATAACATGTCAACAAACTCAAATCAACAGATCTGGTCAGTGTGTATTGAGTCTTTGTGTAGATGCAGTTGCTCACTATGAAATAATTTACCTGGAGTCAGGGCAGTCTCATAACTGTTCATGTTATACACACACACACACACACAGAGTTTAAAGTATGGGTAATATTGGCAACAGGTAGCCTTTTTGTGCATATTAAAAATAATTTGGTTCCTACATGTCAGTCTTTTGCACGACACATAAGTAAAAGATAAAGAAAAGATTCCAGTTAATTTAATTAATTTGATATACAGTTTCATTTAATCTTATTTCTGACCAAAGGTACACTAAATGTAGAACACACTATTCTGTAAACAGTGATTGAAATGCAGCATGTCCATGCTTAAGAAGCAGGAGCCAGTAAATGTTTCACAGTTTTGTTTAAATAATGACCAACCATGCACTGGAGTCAGTGATCCAGAGGACAAATGGCTAAGGTAGCTGAGAATTACACAGGTTTTGCACAAGAGGACTGAACTGGATAGACGATTGTGGAGAAAACAAGATTTAGGTTTCATTGACATCTCTTGTTGTGACACAGTGTTCAATATTTTCAAACATTTTACAATGAAATGCCATATAAATTACATTGTTAAACCCTAATATTAGTTATGTTGGTATTTTCCTAACAAATGTTGTTGTTGTTACCAAAAACAATGCTGTGAAAAGGTATTTGCCCCTTCCACACCACAACCAAAGTAAATGCAAAATGTTTTTTGTTTTTAATTTAATTTATTAATGGAAAAAAGCCTGCCAGGTCCTATATAAAAAAAAGTAGCCTAAAAGTAGCCTAAAATTAACCTAACAACTGGTTGTGCCATCTTTGTGTAATATTACATTTTATTTGATTATCTGAAAAATTGTGTGTGACAAATATGCCACACATAAAAAAAACACAAAGTATATCAGGAAGGGCACAAATACTTTTTCATAGCACCATAGGCTTAATGAATGTGATGCATCTGCAACACACAGAAGGAAACAGCATATCCTGCTATTGACCTCAACCCAATTTACATGATACCAAAATGTACCTGTACTTTGCCCTTGGTACTGTGTGTCATGAGTGTGAGTGCTTGTAAATGTGGAAAGTACACAACCTCTGTATCATTAGTATGTCCAATTAGTCAGTGTGTTTAATCTTAGATAATAGGCCATCATCCCCTCAGACCTACTGTAAATTTTAAACGTGTCTGGGTTTAAAAATACCTACACAGCCACAGCACAGTAGCTAACGGTTATTGACTTGGCCACAATTGCAAGAATTTTCTCAGTTTCTCAGCAGCAGTGAAATGGATGTAGCCAAAATGTAGCCTTTAGTGTTTAACACTGGATAGGAAAAGATTTTATTTAATAACTATTATGTGTCTCTGGGGTGGGAGGAAGTTGAGAGGCCAATGTAAGATTTTTGTGGTATTCAGCAGTTTTGTAGACCCCCCCAACATCTGAGGCAGTAATAAGCACCGTCTCCTCTGTTTTCTTCTTTGCTGAACTATTGGTTATGCAGGCTGTGGTCTTGGCATGTCACAAAAGCTGAAAGTGACCCATTGTTAGAAGACTGCTGATCAGCTTATATGGCAGCACAGCATTTTCCACCATTCCTCTAGAGTAAAATTAAATGCTTAGCTGACGCCCCACATGCGAGCACACACACCATGTACCCACTGTCAGCAGCACTGCTAAGTACAGTGGAATTAGTGGTCATGTGTCTGCAGTTTGAACTGTCAGTGAACTTCAGCCAAAGCTTTTATAAAAAGCTATACCCTCACCTCATGGTTCTTGATTTATGCTACTGATGAGGTAAACCCACACAATCTAATGGAATGCAGCAGACTAGTGTTACATTAGCAGTGTTTGTTGACACTCACACAAGTTGATTAACCTCTATTGTTTTCCCTTGAGGATGTGCCTAATAGTCATGTTATATTGGACAGCGTTAAAATTAAAGTGTGAGAAATGTTTGTTTAGTCTTTTCAATATGATTTAGGCGACCAGGATATTAGAAATACTTTTCAATATAATGCAATTATATTACACTAACACAGAAAATGACTATAGTGTTGAATCAAGGCTTCCCTGACACTACTGAATACTAGGCCTACAACATAGAGCAGGTGTAGCTAACCCTGGTCCTAGAGAGCCACAGCCCTGCTTGTTTTCCAACTGTCCCCGCACTTACAGCTTCTGATTGGCTGAACACACCTGATCCAGGTAATCAAGAGTGGGAAAGAGAGGGATAGTTGGAAAACAAACCCCTGAGCTAGAGGATGGGCTTTATTGCCACGTAGTTTTATTGTTGTGTATTGCATTAGACTGTATGGGTGCACATGATAAGCTGGTAGCTTAGTTTTCCTCCACAGTACATCTCACCTAAACAATGTGTCCTCAGGATTATTTACATCACTCGAAAATGACTCCACTTTAAAAAGCAGTATTACTGAGTATGACATATTTTATTCGTTATACACCCTTAAATAAATGACAACCCTCAACTTACTGTTTTAGAAATTGTATTACTGTAGAGTAGCCATTATTTTTATTTTTGTAAGGAAAGCTCTCATTTGTCAATACACTACAGCCACAATCCTCATGGTTATACCGCAACTTCTAGGTTATATGATGCTTCTCTGAACATGATAGGCAGTTCAGATATTCCACAATAATTCTTTGCACAGCATTCAGGATATCACAGACTAATACTCTCAATGTAAAACATTTTTAAGTCAAGTTCCTATTGATTTATGAAGTTCCTATTGATTTATGAAGATGAGGTTACATTTGGGCATTTTGCAGGACATCAATACAGCCAGCATGTGTGTGTGTGTGTTTGTACAGTGCTATGAAACTATTTGCCACCTTCCTGATTTTATTTGTTTGCATATTTGTCACACAATTTTTAACATTACACAAATATATCCAGAGTGCCAGAGTAAATACAAAATGCAGTTTTTAAATGACCTAAACCTGATAATCGGTTGTGCTACCCTTGGTGGCAACAACTGCAATCAAGCATTTGCAATAACTGGCAAAGAGTCTTTCACGTCACTGTTGAAGGAATTTGTCCCAGTCTTCCTTGCACAATTGTTTTAATTCAGCCACGTGTGTGTGTTTATCTTGTATGTGGATGTGTGTACACACATCATTTGCATTGAAAGCCTTAGTCTGAGATGCAAAAGGGAAGGAGACGGAGTGCTGCTGGCACTCACCTGTGCTGTTGTGTATTGAGACTCACCCAGTCTAATTGGTGGAGCCCTATGTGCGTCTGTGTGTGTATGCTTAGTTGCAACATGGGCCCATCCCTACACGTCTGGCCCTGCAGCTGCAGCAGAGCTAATTTTAGCCCAGGATGTGCGTACACCTCAGTTCTACTTGCCTGGCCTATGAAAAATGAGAAGAGAATCAGGGAGAGATAGTAACAATTTTTCTCTCTCTCTCTATCGCTCTCTCTCGCTCTCTCTTGTTTCCCTTATTTATTCTGTGCATATATCTCCCATATTTTATTTCTGTGTTATTACCTGTAGTATCCATTTGGTGTGGCCAAAGAGATTTTTTTGTCTCTTCCCACAAAGGGGAAGCATTATTAATTTGGACATGAACATATCATGTAATCACTTTTATTCACATGTAAGGATGAGTTTCATTAAATTTAGGTTTTGACATCTGAATTCAGTTCAGAGTCATGTTAATATCACAGTTGTTTTACAAACCAACATAACAATTGCAGTTGTACGATGTATGGCAAGTTATACAATATTAATGGAAACTGTTAAGCCAAAACTATGGAGCTCCTACTGTGCTAAAGGGTTGTGATGCTTCTACGAAGTATTTTGTCTCTGACATTTTATAAACCTTTCCTCACAGATTTTTCCATAGGCATTGTTAGACCACTTTTACTGGGGCATGCACGCCTACGAAACTGAGATAAATTTCCACTGGTGACATTACTGCCTGAACCGTTACTGACTCCTCCTGTAGATGGATATCAGAAAGTTCTTTAAACTAATCAAGCAGAGGGAAGAATAGAGGAGAGATGAGTTTGAGGGAGGTAAGAGTTGATAAACAAATGAGCTAGCTACCAGACTGTAGATTAGCATAAAGTGAGTAATTATGTAGATTTGCTGAGGTTATTTTTGATGTTGCTGCAGAAAAGGAGGGACATGCTCAAAAATGTTACCAGCTCTGTTTAGACTTGCTGGACAAGACAGGTGCTTTTACACTTATGGGGAATACTTTGCTTTATTCTTAGAATGAACAGTGTACTCTTCATTTGTACTTGCTGAAGTCATAATTGGACATGTTCACATTTCCCATTCTTTCAGTTTCTGTTGAAATAGTGTGTGTGTGTTGCGACTGCAAAGGCTCAACAAAACAAGCAACACAGTTAAACAATATCATTCAGTACATCAGAATACCAATTAAATAATGTTTATGTTTAGCACACTGCACTTTACTTTACCTGAAGGTGAACTTGTTGTGCTGCTGTAGGCCATAGACTCAACGGCAGAAGCAGACTGAGACCAAACACCTATCCTTCTCAAAAATGGACATGTTCTTGTTTTTAAAAAAATTGTATTCTAGATAAAAATTTATGTCCCTTGTGCAATATGTACTCATCCTTGTGATGAGTGGCTCAAAACATCTAAGCTCGTCCACCATGTTTGTTTGCAAACAACAGCTTCACTCACTAAAGTCAGTGGGCACTTCATTGAACTGAGTACCTGTCTGCCCTCACATCTTTGTAACGGTAAAAGGTCATTACTCTGTGTAGAAAACCAGGCAACAGGGGTAATTTTCCAGTATTGTCTATTAATAAACCCCATTCTATACCCATGCAGGGAGCTTGCTGCTGTCATGAGTGGCTGGTTCTGGTTACGATTGACAGAGGCACAGGGATGGAGATTACAGCAGACTGGTTCACTGTGGTCAGGTATTAGAGTTAATCCCTCTACCTAGGGAAAGTGTCTGGATAATGTGCATGTGTATGTATGTGAGATTGTGTGTTTTGTGTGAAGAATGGCCACCTGCGCACACACACACACACACACACACACAATTCCCTGATGACTGAAATGTAGTAGGAATACTTGTCTAATGTTGTGGTCTTTGTTCGGTTATGCTTTTACCTTTCTGTAAAAAAAGTTTCAAGAAGAGAAAATGTTCCAGTGGGGATTAATAAATTGTCAAACTATGATTGTTGGATATTTAATTTGTCGTGGTCACAGTGATCAAACTTAAAGGAAAAAGGGCAGAGTCAGAGAAGTAATACAAACAGAACAGGCACAGAGCTGCTCAAACTCAATTATTCATGGCTGACTGAGCTAAGCTGACCTTGAAAAATCCCCAGTGTTGTACTGTTGAAACCTGGCACTGCTCATTTAGGCCAGAGAGGTTGAGACAGATGGATAATAAACACACATTTGTAGACACTACATGTGCTTTCTCCATGTTTGGTAGGCTTTTTTCCTTTCATTTCTTGATACTAGTCATCTGCCTGTACTGGCATTTTCACACACTGTTGCCACATAAAACTTTAACTTTGGCTTTAAGAAAAGAAATATGCACCTCTAATGTTATTATTTACCATATTGTGATTAAGCACCAAAACAAGAAGTCTCCACAACAATTTATAATGCAACTTTGTGATGCAACTACCAAAAAGAATTCTAACTTTTACCACACCTATGTTAATAGTCTTCATTGTTTGCAGGATGCATTGTTTTGCCTTAAGGGTGTAAAGAGATGTTGACTAGGCAACACTTCTTATTCTTATTGAGGGCTGTCTTTTTGTTGTTACCTGGGGCTGTATAAACATGAGACAGAAAAGACAGAAAACTGCTGTAAATAAAAGAAAGAAGTTCACTCCCTGCTTGGAGTAACTGGGAATCAGATTTGTTTTGACTCCTCACCACCCATGTTCTGCCCAAACCTCTCACTAATCCCTGTATGACTCCCACATAATTGTGTGTGGATATTAGTTTTGATGACAAAACTCAAAATAAAAAAAAAGGTGACATTTCAGCTGTGGTGCAGTTGAGAGACGGTTTGTGAGATCACACCACTTGTTGGGAGGTCTGCAATGCACAACAACAATCTCTTGCTTGAGCATTTAAAACTTTCTTAATACTGCACTATTTGCATTTCTTATAGCAACGTCCCACTGTCCTCAATTTTCTTGCAAATATTTGTTCATTTTGCTGTGGTTTGGTGGATGTTTTGAACCGTCGCTTGCAGAAACTTATGTGAAGGAAGTTGTTAAATTTTTTGATAAACCATAGTTGACTTGTTAGGGAATTACTGATTGATTGTTTTTTTTTTCTTTTCCATCATATTGCAACTACCACAATGATAAGTGGAAAAGCCCCTTCACAGTACAATATCCAAATAATAAGTGTTAGGAAGGTTCTGGGGCTTTAGCTGTTGCAAAGAAAAGTACCTGGTGTAACTGAAGTAAGGGTAGCTTCTACTGTAGATCAAAACAGGAACACATTTGCTGTTTAAATCTTCAGGTCAGTCCTACTCTGGGTGCAACACTGTTTCCCTTTACTTTGCAGGGCTGTAACCATGTGTTGTTTACACTGGTTAATAAGTCACTTAGTCATAGATACTCAAATGACTCATCTGCCTGTAATGAATGATGAGTACTGTTAGGTGATTACAGGAGTTCTCCATTCAGGACTCCCTTCAAATAAGACTAGGCTTTAGGTAGATTGTAGGCTTAATTTGTTTGGTTTCATGTCCAGCGTTAATGTGTGCACTACTGTGTCTTTGTTTTATCAGCATGATCATCTGTTGAACTGTAGCTAGCCACCCAAAGTATTCTACAGTCAAGCACCATCTTAAGAAGTTTGTTTATGCTTTTAACACACATACCATACACAGAACAGCAGTGTGGCATTAGTGCCTTCTGTGTGTCATATAGCCGATTTGACTAGGATGATTTATTTAAAGTCTTTATTTAAATAGTTGCACAGTATATTTCACACGGTGCAGCTGTTCTCAGCCCTTTGTGTTCAGGCAGCTGTTAGCAGAGGACAGAACTGAGGAAGTGCATAGGTGAAAGTCAAGTCATAGCACACTCACCTAGTCACACACAAGAATGTTTCCCAGGCATTTGAGTTGTTAATCTTATGTTGTTGTTTTGGTTTTTAGCTCTGAGGGGATTTTTCATTTAACGCCTTAGCTAACAAATACAGTACATGAGCATAGAGACTGTGTGTGTCTTAGTCAGAGTATGCATGGTGAGCTGTTTCTTCCCATCCTTCTTAAGTGGAGTTTGAACAACACATACAGTAATTTAAAATTGTATTTTTCTCAGTTATGTATTAATCACTAGTTGTGTATGCGTATGTATCATTATTTTAGCAACAGAGAACCATCATCAAATGCGTTTTGCGTGTAGAAAATGTACAACATACTTACATAACTTCAGACTACAAAGTGTGTTAATTTGGGGTTGAGGTAAGGCTTTGTGATTGCCTGGCTATAAATTCACACATTGTATATTCAGTTATCGGTCTTGCAACTCCACACACTGATGTTGTTTCAGGCCCATGGGCTGTTTAGTGGGTTCTCTAGCAATGTGACTTGGGTTTTTAAGTGCCGTAAACAGGATGCATTCGCACTCTGCCTTTCCCTTGTGAGTCCCACCACAGGACAATGAGCAGGTCCTGTGTAGAGGAAAAGCAAAACTTGGGGGAAAGTTTGCCAATTGTGATTCACCAAGCCTCATTAGGTATGTGGCGTATTTAACCAGTGATGGCTGGCTGGAGAGCACTGCATAACATATATATACTGGAATGAGATGAGTCCAAGTACAGTTCCAGCAATTATACTTTGTGCTAACTGAAACAGATTATTATTTCTGTTATTGTATTTTTTTTCCTAAATAAAATAATAGAAATGTGTTGTACCTGTAGGCTCCACGATGCAGCACCAGATCTTATCTTACAAACTGTTGTTGACTTTTGCAAGAGTTCAGACCAACTCACTGCAGTTCAAATTATGTTGCTGTCTGTTTTGTTAGCCTGTGTTTGCCTTGTATTTTCCGTAAATAAGGACGTTTTTATTTTCACAAAGATTTGTTCTGTGAAAGAAAATTACCTTTATGCAGAAATCTTGGAAAACAAACTATTACTGCCATCATCAGTTAATAACTAGGTTGACTACAGGACTCTGTCATCTGACATGTAATTTCATTATAGAAGTAGGTTGTAATATTTCTTATACCTCCTTTTTTCTGTATGACTCAACTTAGAGACACTGTTAACCTCAGCTTTGATGAGTCACACATGTACACTATCTGTGAAAAAAAATACCTTTACATCTTTTAATAGATTTACAGGATATATGCATCATTCTAGACAGATGGGACTGCAGGGTATTTTCCTTAATTTTTTAGGAAAACTTGATAAAAGAGCTCTTAACATAAACACAAGTACTGGAAATGCTTAAAATCAGATGGGGTGCTCAGTGGTGTGGCACTGTGAGGGACACGCAGCAATGCAGACAGACTCTATAGCTAGTCACTGAAGCCTCAGTTCATTTTGCCAAATACAGTAAATTCTATGGGCGTGGAGCCTCAAGATGCATTTTTATCAGGTCAGGACAACAAGTTGGCCAGTTGACTGTTGCTATGCAACAACAAGGAATTTGAAAATAAACTCCCTGTGCCATGGCTCAAAATAACCTTCAAGAAAAAGTGTGTGCAAAAAAAAATGCATACTTGCTACTATAAAACAAAAACATGTTATTTGTGCCTGTTCGTAAAGCCTTTTATAAATGTTTTATTATATTTAAATTCTGTGTCTTTAGTGAAGGGGTTGTGTATTTTGGTGTGTCCTTGTTGTCAGCTGCTTTGTTCTGTTTCTTTACTGATTATTTGGCATGTACGTTGCTTGTTTACCAGCAAAAACCTTTTCAACAAAATAAGATTGATTCAGCACCATTTTTTTCAGCAGGGTTTGAAGTTTTTTTGTAAACCATTTTAAAGTCCACCCTGCCCCAAAGGTCTGTTAATCAATTAGCCAATAAAAAACAATTGGCAAATATTTTGACTATTGATCATCATTTGTCAAATAAAAAAGCAAAGCGTTTATTGTTCCACTGTTTTTTGGTATTACATTTTAGTAAATTATTTTTTTTAATAGTTAAAAAATGTCGAAGAAACCAGAAGCTATGTTTTATAGACCAATTATAAAATGAGGATATTATTGACTGATAAATTAACATTCTGGCTAATCGTTAGTTGCAACTAGTTAATTTATGCTGTCATTTTCTACTGTTAATACATTACACATAATATTATGTTGTGTAATCTGTTTATCTTACATCACTGGCAGCTGGCAACAATTTTTATATTATCATTATCATGTTATCATAATCCTATGTTATATAATTTAAGACTGAGATTAATGGACAGGCATTTAAAATAAAAGTTGTTTATTACTTTCTAAAAGACAGTAGTGAAGCTGTATTGCCAGGAGCATTTTTCTGTTCAGCAATTGCACAGGTTATAATAGTACAAGTCAATTATTGATATGCAGATGACCAGCTTTCCCACCTATGATGACTGAATAATTTTGCGACTTGTCGTTGCAGGTGACCATCAGTGAGTGACAGATGCGTGGCACTGTGGAAAACCATTTGCCTCTCCCAGTGGAGATCTGAGTTCTGGGACATTGAGGTGAGTACAGGAGGTCAATAAATATCAATAAACACTGAATTTTATATACCAGTGCAGCTTTTCCTTTTCAGTTTTCAGTGCAAATTGGCATCATAAAACACCACAGATAGGTTTACTTGCATGTCGAAACATTTTGAACCGTTATTGTTATCTGTTAACAACATTTACTACAACTTGTGATGTGCATATGAAGTGTCATTGTGAGCTGTTGCTATTCTTTGTGGCTTGTGGTTTTAAGGTTGGTTGTAAGGTTGCAGTTACTAACGCTTTCGTCAAGATTAAACACTTTTTTCCTCTGCTTTTATGTTTTAAAACAAAGCACAGTGAACACTCACTGTTAGTGTTATGGTGACTTTTGACATCTTTACATTCTCAGATTGTGTTGTGTGGTTTTTAATATACACCGTATGAACCGTTTTGCTTAAATGAGCATCTCTTATTGGTGAATATTTACCACTGCCTAAAAGCCACTTGACTACAGTTCCCATGGTAACTGATACGCCTGCTTTGCTGATGGAGAATTTCACTTTAGTGTGAGTCTTTGACAGTTTGACAACCCGGTGGAAATGGATGAGTCAGCCTTTCTCGAAGAGCTGAACAAGCTTACTAAAAAGAACCTTTCAGTTCACACAGATAAGGAGTGTGCCTGCACAAAAAGATTTTGTTCAGATCGTCACCTGATCTCAGCAGTGAATATGATTTCTGTCTCTTCCAACCCAACAGCAAATTGGATGTGTTCCTCTAAGCCTGTTTTGTAACATATCAGGCTTATCTGCATCATTCAGGGAGATGTGCGTCATTTTAGGTTGGATTTACACTGACTGGTTAATATCAGACAATTCATCTATGTATTACTCGGGCCTATTGTACATTTTATCTGTTCAGGCATAGGCAACTATAGTTTTCATTACAATATTTGTGTGTGACTTACTACAAGTGTGTAGGTTTATATTTGTCTGGCATTTGTTTTCTAAACCATAAGACAGAAAAAGTAGACATTAGAAGCAATATAGCTTGTGCAAATTTATGGTCTTTAATGATTTGGGTGTGCCTTAAGAGATTAAACAGGTGTGTCAGCATATTACGTCTTACTGTTAAAGTGAGCATTAGGATTGCAGACAGATTTTACACTGTTTCTTGCTTTAGATGTTGTGTTAGCAACCACTGCTTTTAAGATGTTAAGTCTGACTGTGTGTGTGTGTGTGTGTGTGTGTGTGTGTGTGTGTGTGTGTGTATTACCATTTCATCCCCTCTACTGCATAACTGTCTGCATGATCAGCTGTTTGAAATTTAACCAAGGACAGTAACCTAGGCAAAACTGCAGTACTTTTATTTTCATGTCATGTGTCATGACATCAGATTTTTTTACCAAAAGGAGGAACACAAAGCAGGGTGAGGAGTAAATTATCAGATCTTAGATTATGATATTTATGACTGCTGCTTCTAACTACTGTGTGAAGGCATAATGAAGTGATTATGTTTGTATAGTTGTCATTTGTGTATAGATGTCATGGTAGTCAATCCATGGTGTGTTTGGAATAACCAAAATGTCATCTTTATGATAATATCATGTTATAATGAATAACTATCATAGCATACTGGTATCGCAACATGTATCCGATCTGTTTTGTAGTCCCTCAGTTTTCTACAATTGAACACCACAGTCACATCTACGGTATATAATAAAAAGCTAAGAATATAAGTTGTATAGTTTTAATCATGCAGGTGAATTTAACACAGTTGGAAAATCTGCCACCAGTGACTGTTAAGTGGGATCTTCTCGCTTTGAATAAACTGAGTTAGTCCTAATCCCTAATCTTATCAAGTCAAAACCATAACAAGCTTATAAGCGAAACTGTTTTTCTAAGGGACAGGATTTACCATTTAGCATTTAGCCTTGAACAACTCAACAGTTTATCTGAAAATCAATAGCACCCTGTCCTTCAAATGACAAGGTCACACATGATGGCACATAAAGGCACGGAACATGTTGACGGTAGATGCTGCTCTGTTATATTTTAACTCTTGTCAGAAATACTCCAGTGTTACCATGACTCATGCACCACACGGTGTTATTGAGGTTGCATGTGTCTGCTAAAATTCATATGCATATACACTACGTAGATGCTTAAAATATAGTTGCTTTTGAGAGCAGTTTCTAGGTTATAAATTCTAGTTTAAAGTTCGTTGCTTTGCCCTTTAGATTCACGTTGACTTGTTGATATGTGTTTCATGTAAAATAAGTATTACTCAGCAATGTGGTCTGTGTGGAGTGTATAGTTGGTTGTTGGTTGTCCTAAAGGTTAATAATGGTGGTTCAATCACTATTGTCTATTGTATTGAGGAGTGTTAAGTGTCAAATAGTGAGATGATGGTCTCATGTGGTGAGCTTCATCTTGCATTACATAAGCATTGTTCATCTCTTATTTTGGCAGATTGGCGCACAGACAATGTTGAATGATGTCCCTTGCAACATCATACAGTCTGTAGCCAGGCTGTCACTGGAGTCTGGCTGCTCCGCCTCACACTCAATTACACTATACACATACTTCATCTCTCATGCTGAGACACATGCTTGGGTCATAATGGATCTCTTATGGGATAATTAATGGAGAATATAGTTTGCATGATGTGAAGTCTGAAGGCTTGTTATTTTGGGCACTTTGCTGAAGTTAATTTTAGCTGCTAAATCCAGAGAACGGCACCATAAATAACAGTGTGTCTGCTGCCTGACGTGAGAATATGTGAACACTGTGAAAGTAGATCAACCACAAAAAGCCAGATAATTCACACTTAAACATTAGTATATGAATGTAGCACCCTTTTTAAATCACACTGCACACCGTGTCATCTGCAAGCACAGGTTGTTGAATAAGCACTGACTGTTGCTGTTTTTTAACTGTTCACTTTTGTCTCCTCCACTTTGCCCCCATGCCTTATGTCCCTCTTCTCTTTCACAATCACTGCTCTCCTTTTCCGTCACTCTATCTCTGCCTTCCCTCTTGCTGTGTCCTCTGTCTCCTTGTCCAACAGGCAGCCAAGGGGTGGTCGCTGAGAAAGATGCTGGGTTCAGAACGTGGTGTTGTTGAAGAATGGCTCTCAGAATTCAAGGTAAAGGAATTGTTTTTCAGGAGGTCATCTTTTCAGGCATTGTTTAAGAGAAGGTTCACATTTTAGGCTTAACAATTAAGATATGAGAGAGTGTGTGTAAATATCACATCTGTCACATTTAATTAGTAAATTGTAATTAAATGTAGTGAAAGTAAGAGGACACAATCAGCCTGCTTTCTTCAGTGTAAGCTGTTTGTAGTTTGTCTGGTTTAGGTCCAGGCTACACAGAAACTTTTTGCTCTTATATCTTACAGGTAAATACACTTTAATGTCTTAGATTAAAGATGTGTACAATCTCAATTCCAAAAAACTTTGGGACACTTTGTTAAATCTAAAAACAGAATGATTTGCAAATCTTATAAACTCATATTTGATTCACCATAGAATGTAGAAGACATACCAAATGTTTAAACAGAGAAAATATAACATTGTTAAAAAAAGGTTGAAATTGATATAAGCAACACATCTCAAAACAGTTGGGACAGGGCCATGTTTGCTACAGTGCAGCATCCCCTCAACCCCCAGAGATTAAACTGAGCACGGATAACAAGCTAGAAGGTCTCTGTCCTCTTAAATCAAATGGACAGAGCATTCATCGTTTGCAAAAAGATTTCAATTTGTCTGAACAGTTTCCACTTTACCACAGAACATTTTAAATGAGCTTTGGCCCAGAGAAGACGGTGGGATTTCTGGATCATGTTCTTTGCATGATAGAGCTTTACCTTGCATTTTTGGATGGCAGTGCAAAATGTGTTCACAATAGTGATTTTGGAAGTTGAACTTAATTAGCTCCTAAAATGTTCTTTCTTGTTAGTACAACTTACTTTCCAGTCTTTTGTTGCCGCTGTCCCAAGTTTTTTTTAGACTCGTGGCTGCCAACAGTTTCAAAATAATCTTTTCTTTTTTTTTCTTAAAGTCAAACATCCATTTAGGTTAAACATTTGACATGTTTTCTTGATATACTGTCAAAACAGTGTTGGCTTATGAGATTTGCAAGTCATTGCATTGTTTTTTTATGTAGGTTTTACGCAGCATTTTCTGGAATTAGTGTTGTTCAGGCTCTACCACATTTACAGTTGTTCAAATTCCCATGGATATTACATGCATTACTGACCCTGCTTCTTGCACATGCTAATTCATAATGAAACAAAAACAAATCAAAGGTCAGTTAGTTTCGCTTACTCATAACTGAAACTCAAATCCTAATCCTAACAGTTTCACGACTCAAGATTCATTTGTTTAATTCTGTGCTGAAAACAGCATTTTGAATATCAAGCTAAACCAAGTGTGCATGATGCATTTTAAGATGGTCTTCATTTTTACCTAGATGCTAATAATAACAGCAGACTATTACACAAAAGGCTACTGACATACTCTTTTGATAAAGATGCAGTTGATTTAAGGTTTTTCAGAGTTTTCTTCTTAAATTGCATTAGTGTATACTTATAATGAAACGTATTGACAATTCCAGGAGTTTAGGAACTGTATATGTGTATGTACACTAATTGACGCATATACATCCTGATGCGGCTTACAACCAGAAGGTATGTTATGGTACAAAGTGTATTCAGTCACACAACAACACAACAAAAACTGTAAGAATGCTAACACTAAGTATTACTGGAAAAGTGGCTACTGTAAAGTGGGACTTGGACATTAGACACTGGTGCATAAGTGGACAGTGGATACAGGGATAAAATGGAAACACACAAGTCAGAGAAGTCATGAAATAGTCACTGTTCATGAAGCATCTACAATAAAATGATCGATGTGAGATGTAGGGAGCGTAAAAAGTAGACAAACCAAAGACTAGTACTCGGTGCATCAAGGGGGTGGCAGAGGATAGCATAAAATACTGACAGAGAAAGGAGGGAGTATGATGAATAGTGAAGGGAATAAAATGGGATGACTCATGGTGTGAGTGGTGCAGGCCTGGCACACTGTGTTCTGTCCTCAAAATGACCATACTGAGGCCGTGCTGAGAGGGTATCTCTGCCTTCTGTTATCTGCAGACAAACACACAATCTCGAAAATTTAAAAAAAATTTCACCCACAGTTTTTTGAGCTTGTCATGTTCAGTGCCTTTAAAGACTTAGTCTGTGACTATTTAATATCACTGTATCAATTTTGACTCAATTTACTTTATACTTTGTACTTGCTCAGTCAGTAATTCCTCAACATAGGCTTAAGAGAAGATGCCTTTTTTAATGTTTTGGAATAGTATAGGGTGGAGAAGCACAGATATATTTGATAAAATTTGTATCAAGGTTCAGATGTTGTGCATGCTCGCTCACTTGGTAACACTGACATGGTATACTGGCACACAGTGGGGTAGAGCCATGAGTTGTTGGTCACTGGTGTAAACGCGTCAAAGCCCTGTATAGCCACACACGTGTCTTGCCAGGTTGAAATTAGATGGTGTGGTGCTGGCAACTACATGATGCCCATGCAGCTCTTGGCACTGTGTGAATACTACCATACACTCCTAAAGGTGCCACCTGGCAAGATTTACCTGCATGGTACGGCCCAGAAGGTAGCAGGAGATAGTGTCATTGTAAACATAACCTGCAGGGGTTTGCATGGCTAACACACTATCAGCAGTCTTAAAATTATACAACTTAATTGTATACATCTTGCCTGTGGTTATGAAACATAAATATAAACAAGCATTTTCAGAATGAGGGGTCATTCCCACCCCCTCTCTTTTTTAAAAATTCAAGAATCAAAGATTCTGTAAAAAAAAAAAAAAAAAAGGGAAGAAAGAAGAGAAAGAAAGCCAGAGGGAGGTGCTTTGACTTTGACAGCTTGTGGAAAGAACCACCACATTTTAGTCTGACTTCACCTTGAGAAGCAATTTAATCAGTCAAATCAAATGTGTGTGGGCTATAGATGTGTAAGAGTTTTAAAAATATATATTTTTTTGTTATTCAGATGTAACAGTGTTTTTTCCAGTTCCCATGTGACTATCTTGAATACATGAGAAACTGATACTGAGACCATGTGTCATAGTAGCTTTGTGAATAAATATAACATTGCATGCCATTGCTCACCAGATATCTCTTTTCCTTCCTCCAGTCTTTACCAGAAACCCACATCCCCAGCTACGCCGGCAGCCTTCATCTAAAGAAGTCCCTGGTGCAGGCACTCTACAGAGTCATCCAGGATCCCAACAATGAGGTGAGACACAGAGATTCCCCAGTCTTTGTTGCTCAGAGAAAGGTGTTGCTTGTGACTTACATGATGTAGTCTTAGTTGGAAATAAAGAAGAGACTGACGCACAGCTGTGCCAGCAGAGTACACATGTACACAAAAACACAAACACGCAGCAATGTGGGAGATGATGATGGACAGGCACAGTGGCATTGCACATTACCTGTGAGATGGCACACAGTGTTCCCTCTCTTCCTGTATGCACACACAGAGCACTCCGACAGACTGGAACATCTGCTGCCTGCACTGGAAAAGCTGCATGCTTCACAGATTCAAACACTGATACTATACTGTGTGAGAGCAACCTCACACACAAATTCATGTTATTATAAGGCATAGTGCAATTCACAAGCACTCCACTCTTAATATATAGCTCTGATGGTATATTTCCTATACCATCAGAGCTAAACCATTATTTTCTTTTTAAAGGGAATATTTTTGAGCAAAGACCCGAGGTGGTCAATGACACGAGACTTTAATTTCACTCTAATGATACAGTTGGTGCCTCCAGTTGTCTTTTTTTCTGCTCTTTCAAGGTCAGATCTGGCTATCAAGTAACTGGGGATATAAATTCCATTAGTGTTGTCAATCTGGTGGCACAATCCCATTCATGAAGGGACAAGCAATCCAAGAGAAAAAGAGAGAGAGAGTGTGTGTGTATGTACGAAATAGATAGGATTGTGAAGCATACTTGACTGTTTGTTAATGAGTTCAGGGTCAGCCACTGTATAGCACACAGAGACACAGTAATGCTGAGTGGGCACTCACTTCTCTCACCCCTGGATAGTTTAAACACATTGGCTCAACTGACTCCACTGCGACTACATCTGACCAGACTTTCATTGTAGTGATTTATGCCCTCCTACGCACCTCCCACTACTGATGGGCAGCAAACATTTCCCTCCATCTGTCCATCCCACTGTGTTATAGCAGGACAGCATCCATTCATGTTTTTATAGAAGAGCTGTGAAGCAATGATACTTGCCCTAATGATGGCATTTTGCATTTGTTTGTTTTTTGAAATCTTTTATCAGATACTACATAAATGTGTGTTATTTATTTACCTATTTCCTCCTCCAATCCAGTTGCTAGAGCCTGTGTGCCACCAGCTGTTCGAGCTGTACCGAAGCTCTGAAGACCGCTTGCGACGCTTCACCCTACAGTTCCTGCCTGAGCTGGTGTGGGTATACCTGCGCATCACAGCCAGCAGGGATCGCCAGAGCAATGGCTGCATCGAGGCCCTCCTCCTGGGCATCTATAACCTGGTGGGTGTGGAGGGGTGATGGTGAGAAAGGCAAAAGCATAATATTTTATAAAATATTTATTTGGTCCGGTGATATATTTATATTTTAGCTGTGTATAAACTTTTTGCATATTTTTGCATGCATGTTTTAATGTGGCCATGTGGTTAGTAGGTGAAATGCAAATAAGCAACTTCATAAAAGTCATACAAACGATCTTTAACTTAAAACAAGTGAAGGATCAGTGAAGTCATCAGTGAACAGTGTGAGCAGTGTCATCACTGTGGCCATAAATGAGCAGCGGGAATAGCTACATTATCCAAATTAGTGCTGTTGAACGTGATCCACGTAATACCTGATCTGATTATCTCTAAACCAGCCTTTCTCAACCAAGGCGCTGTGGGAACCCAGGGGTGCCTCCAAAAATATTCTAATTTTATTAAAATAAATACAAATTACAAAAATATGTTATTTTACATTTGCTTACTATATTCCTCCTGACTATTTTTAAAAATATTTTTTATTTTTAATCATTTTAAAATTGTCATTATGTGCTCAGCCACGTCTCCACAGCCCTTCAGGTATGAACAGTGCCGGTGCCTCCATATAGGTAAACTAAGCAATTTGGATACAACTAATTTGGATACAGTCAAAAACTTTGGCACACACTTGAGCCTCACACACTGTTGTGTTGCTCAGCAGTTACCAGCAGAAACAGAAGTCAACAATCAGTGTGTTTGGGGGCTAAACTGAAGAGATCTGTCTGTGGGAGTGTGGTGCCACAGAACTTTGGTCATTAATAAAATGACCAAAGCCAGCTAGAAAATGAGGTCCTGCACGTTAGATAAAACTCGAGGCTGGACAAAGGTAATTAATATGCACACTTGCCACCAACTGGACAGCAGAGTGAATCACTTAAAGTTATGGTTGATCACCCTGAGTGTTATAATCCATCAAAATGATTGACAGCATTTTAAATTACTCTGTCATTGATGGACAATTCTTGGGTAAATGTTGCGTCCAGTGTGCATCATTCCAGGCTCAGGTTTCCATTGATTGTAACTAGCCCAGAATTTACCACTCCAATAGCTTCTTAAGGTGTCTGTGTGTGTGTGTGTTGGTTCACAGAAGGATGGTGTACAGTTTCTAATATTTTAGACTGTTGTGAAAAAAGGTTGAGAAACAGTGCTCTAAACACTCAGCTCTGTCCTAAACGTCAGCTTGCATTGTTTACTTGGTTTGTAGTTTGACTCCATACTAGATTAAATAATGCATATTTGTTTTTGTGTTATATGGATCAATGTAGGTGGATATTATGTTGTAGCTACTGCTTGTGTTCGGTTTTCCTGGCAACATTGGTTATCCTTTTAGACCTAATACAGGTGAAACATTAGTCAGGCTGCTGTCTGTTAACAAGAAAGACAATCTGCAGTGAAAAGCCTGGTTAATGGATAGTCCCGGGACAGATTGCATCACAAGGAAACACCCTAAGGGAAATAGGCTAAGAGCCAAAGGTATTGATAGAAAGAGCTGCATGTCAGCTGGCATGGCTAAAGGTATATCCATGCATAATTTATTCCTGTGTCTATACACTCTATACACACACACATATACTGTATGTGCATATAACTCTGTCCTATGGTCACTGCTGCCTGAGCTCTGATAAACAGCTTTGCTGTCAACAGGCCTATCAGATATTCAGAGATGTACTGCTAGCCAGTAAAGGGCAGGGCAAGGCCTGAATCAACAGCATGCTGAATGTCAGTGAATTGGAGATAAAAGGGATAAAAGCCTTTTTGGTCCCACATTTTAAAACCTAGATTATGGATGGTTGGATGCATGGATAGATGGATAAACCAATATTCCTTGCATTTGTTTACTTGCGTTGACCTCACACAGCCAAAAATATACAGTAAATATGACCTTTTTGGTATTACAACAGAAACTGCCACACTGTCCACCACCACCATCAATACAGTTGATGGAGAGAAATGGATAAAGCTAGAACTCGGGTAACAGTTAACACTGTCTCCTACAGTATGCTCACATATAGCAGAAATAATTGCTTCGATGCCTCTTGCACAAGATTTGGATCTCACTCAACATAATTGGTTTACAGAGCAAAGTAGGAGTAACAGGTGCTCTCTTCCAAATGAAAGAAGCTCAGCTGTTTTTCTCCGTAAATGCACTTGCTTATTTCAGCTGAGATTATGACTGGTAGATATAATCAGGCATTACTTGAAATAACATCATTTTCTGGGACATGTTCATCTTTGTGTTGTGTATTACACTGTGAAATTCAAATTGAGTGCTGAGGGCACTGGCAGTGACATTTAATCTGTCAGTCATTAACACATACCAATGGTGAGAGGGACAGTGTACAACAGTTGTTAACAGCCTTCTGCTAAATGTTTTCACCCAGTACACAGAGAAGAGCTAAAGTGGGTGCAAATTTGAATTTAAAATCTGAATAACATTTTACTTTGTTATAGTGAGGGTAATTGAGAATTGAGTACTAGACTGTTAATAGCAATCTTCCATTACCTCACTGACACAGCTTTTCTGCCCTCTGTCTTTTTGGTTTTGAAGGAGATCGTGGACAAAGACGGCAACAGCAAGCTCCTTTCCTTCACAATCCCATCTCTGTCCAAACCATCAATATATCATGAGGTAGGATGCGTTTCTGTTCTATCAGCTGATGTTTGCCACTACGCCTCTCTCCTCAGAGATGTAGTGACTGTTTACGCTGCTGTTTACTCTTCATGCTTTTTAATCACCTTTGCTGTGTCTATGTCCAGATCTGTTTCTCTGCCTCATTCTCTCTGACTAAAGAAATGGTAGAGAGACTTATTTAAGTGGTTCTTTGGAAGATGACACCTCCTCACTGTCCAAGGCTTTGATCCATTTTTATTAACCTGCTCTCCAGAGTTTATCCATTTATGTGTGTCAAGGTTTGATAATGCCTGTAACTGCAGGGGCTTTTCACACAGTTACTTTTATCATTTTTTGTGCATACAAGTAAAAGCTATGCTATAAATGCCTTTCAGGATTGGATTCAAGATAGTCTCTAATGACTAGCTTTTCACCCTGCTTTTGATAATTGTCATTTAGTTTTTAGCACCCACTCTTTCCGTCAGAGCTACTTTTCTTTCTGCTTTTCATAAGTTTTATTTTGAATATATTTACTTAACTAGCTTAAAATTAAGCTGTATACTGTTGTACACATTTCTGTCTTTCTTTCATTTTAAAAGCATTTAACTCAAACTTAAATTTGGTATTGACTTTGTTGTTGTTGTAGCACAAAGCACAATATTGATAATTGTGTTGAGCTGGAATTCATTAGCAAGATGTTTAACAGGACATGCTGACCTCTGACCATTTACCAAAGGCAGGAAGAAGTAGTGTGTCTCATTGGCCAATGTTCAGGCTTTTTTCCTACCCAAAGCAGAGCCAGAGTGTGCTATATAATTTTCTACAGTTCGTGGCTCTCAGTATCTGTGTTGATGTGTCGATGAGACTACAGCGTTTGCTGGGGCAATTTATTGCTGTAATTATAAGCTTGAGAGGCTCTTCCCTCCATGCTGAGAATGAATAAAGCATAGAGGCAGGAGGGGGGAGTATTTCATGCGTGTCTGTGTGTGTCTGTGTGTATTTGCGTGTGAGATCGTGTTTGAATCTCAAAAAGCTTCCAAGGCTGTAGTACAGCTCTGCACATCACGTGGGCAATATCCCCAGGCCTTCAACATTAACATACTCTCCAGTCTCTCGTCTTGAATTAATCCACCCTGCCCTCCTTTTCTGTCACCTAAGATACTTAAGATATAATATCAGTTCAGTTTAGAGGTGACTTTTGCTCTACACACCGCCACAAAGTGGCCTTATGACGTACTGTCTCTGTGCCCCTCCCTCTTTGGATTTGACTCGCGAAAGAAAGAGAAGACTTTAGAGTAAATCACTATGATAATGGCCAAATGACTGTCATGCTTCATTTGTATTTGAGGTTATTTGAAGACAGTTGCTAGGATGTAGGGTTTGCACATGGAAATACTGACGAGGTAGTAAGCCAGCAGAAGTGGTAAACCACCAAAATCTTGACACATATTGTCTCATGATCATGAATTTAGTCCAAATGACTAATGTCTAAATTACTCAAAACTGTGTTATGAAATGGGTGAAATGACACCTTGACATTTCTCTGAAGGTTAATGTTTTAGGTAATTAAAGTGTGTTTGCCTTATGCTAGTGGTGGTGAATTATGAAAGACTACAGGGAACTCTGACCTGTCAGTATAGGTGTGCAGAATATATACAGACTCAAATAAAAAAATTGGTTTAAGTTGTTGAAAGGAACTGGTGAAGAAATTCTGAGCTACATGTTGTGTGAAGTCATTTCTAAGAGGTGCAGTGAAACTGCAATACATACATATTATTTATCAACCGAAAATCTAATTTAAAAATCTGTTTTAAACTGCTAATTCTGCTAATTGCAGCGATCCAGTCAAAGTTGAGAGCTTGGCAGAACATTGATTTCACTGTGATAAAATGTGAACACTAATCACAGCACTTTTCCATCAGAGCACAACGTACACACCAGTATCTTAGTCAACATCTTGAGGGGTTCACCAACATATTTTCACTTGCTCTCTTTCACCATCCTTAATTCCATTTACCAGCATGTTGTAAAAGTGTGTTTTTCTTTGTGTGTATGTAGCCTTCTAGTCTGGGGTCCATGGCATTGACGGAGGGAGCTCTCTGTCAACATGATCTGATCAGAGTGGTGTACAGTGGCCTCCACCCTCAGAGAGAGACCTTCACAGCTCAGAACAGGTATGACTCTGACTCAACCAGCTGTTAACAGAGAGGGAATTATTGAGATATAGTATAAATGTTACAACAGAGATTGTAGCAGTTTAGAGAAATTATGAGAAGCCTGCCAGCCTCAGTGAGTCACCAGAAATTAAAGCCTTTTTTCTTCAGTGACACAAAAGATGAGCTGTGATGTAGAACAACAACCTTTGCTTTGCTCATGTTACCATTCAGGACAATTTTAATTTACCTTGTAATCATGAAACATACCTTCTGCCTAAAGGCCTTTTTTAACTCTCACATTTTCTCTGCTACTGTAGATGAATAATGATCTTAGCACTGTAATGACAACCGCTAGAATGCTGCAACAAAATGCACGTTTGTTTGCAGTGACACAAGGGCAGACACACTTGTGAACTTTAAGAGCTGATGATGTAAGACCTGTAAAGATTAAACTGATCATCATGGCTAGAGTAGCATGCCCCCTGGCTTCATTGAACAAAGAGCATTGCTTCTATAATGAATGCATTTCAGAAAGACCAGCCCACATGGCTCATCTGGAAATCCATTTGTGTGGCAGTGGTAGTGTGGCAGCTCACTCAGACTGATGATATACAGTCAGCAATTACTTTTTCCACATAGGTCCAAGCAGGTTTGGACAGCTTTTTTCTCCTAATAAATGGAATCATCATTTAAAAACTGAATATTGTATTTACTCGGGTTATCTATCTTTGTCTAATATTAAAATACGTTTGATAATCTTAATCATTTAGGGGGGAAAATATGCAAAAATGAGTGCTTTAAAAAAATGCTTTTTTAAAGCACTGTATTTGCTGTGATCATTCCCTCTCTTAATACTGTCCAAAATCTGCAGTGCTTGTTCTGTGTAAGTATGAGTGTGAGTATTCAAAACTAATATAAATTTGAAAAATTGTGAGTCCATCCAATTATTTCTTAGACAGATTTCTTATGTTGTTGTAATGATGATGGTATAAAAACTATGGTAAAAACACACTATCATACCAGTTCTAATGATACTTGAAGCAAATGCGTGAAAAGTTTTATTTTACTTTTACTTTAAAACTTTACCTACCTTATACTTTATTAGTTCTACTCATTTCACTATTGTTACCTGTTGTATTGTAACTATGATGCTTTGTGCATAACAGTAGTGTATACTAAAGCACTTTCTTAATTCATTCAAGTATCGCCAGATTGTCTCAAATGTAAAATTTATTTTGGCCTTACAAACACTATCAGTCAAAATCTGGGACACAAATAGCTGATTTTGTAATTTCTAATTGATCATAAATACAGTGTTAATACAGTGTTGTTAATATTTTAGTTGTAAAGAGCTGTTTTTTAAATTAATATTTGCATAAATGTACAAAGGACTGTATTAATTAAACTTCATCATTAGTACTGTCTTGTTAGACTGCAGTCAGCTATCAGTTGTTTTATTTAAACAAAGAATGCATAATGGATTCAGTTCATTATATTACACTTAACTGACTTGCTTATGTCCAAAGCAAAGTGCATTCAAACTACTTTTGAACAAGAACATACCATTCAGAACTAGGAGTGTGTCTCAAGTAAGTAACAACTACCTAACAAGTGTTGAGTTTTGCAGTACAAGAGATTTGGCCTGATTTTATAGGACTGCTGTGGTGTTTAATTAGTTTAGTGTTTCAAGATATAACTGCAGTACAATGAGAAGGCCCTATTAGATAAGCAGTTTGCTTACTGTGGTAGACAATTCACAGATTTGATAAATGGCTTGAACAGCTCTACAAAATTGTCTTCAATAAAGGTGTAAAGGAGGTTGAATTGATTTCAGATTAAAACTGATTTAACCGCTCATCTTTCTTAAGTTAATTATCATGTAATAAATGTTTGTGTTAATGTGATTGTCTCTGACATTCTCCCTTTTGTGGTTGTAGGTTTGAAGTGCTGTGTTTCCTCATGCTGTGCTACAACTCTGCTGTGGTCTACATGCCCCTTTCGTCCTATCAGTCAGTCTGCAGGATGAGTTCACGGTGAGCAAAAACTCATGATTTTTATCTTGTCCTTTCTCCCAGTCAGTAACCACCCTCTCATCTTCTACCTTAATTACTCTCCAGACATTTAGGATTAAATCACCTCCACTACCTTGTAGCCATACACCAACCTCAAAACTGACTCCCTGACTCCCAGTACTGACTGGATACCTGTTTGTACCCGTTTGTTTTGGAAGCTCGCAGATGCCCTGGAGTTAGCAGAAAGATCAATGTGGCGTTAACAATATGAGGATCTGTAGTGGAGACACTGCCCAGCGATTGTTTCACAGCAGCATACAGCCAATTCAGGATATGAAGACTACCCCACTGTGAGCAAGCAGACAGAAAACACCTGAAGCAGACTCAGTCTAGACAGACGGCAAACTGTGACTGTGAAGATTTCAGAGCGAAAGAAAACAATGCTGTCTTTGAGTTTAGTCTCACAATACGGACACCATCTTATACAACATGTCCTGTACTCTCACATGTAAAGTAGACAAAAGTTTGCTCCCCTCATTCACAATTTGATATGTTGCCTCTTTATTTAGACCTTCCCTTTGTATGTGCTTGATGTATTATGTCTTCACTCACCTAAGTGGTGTAACTTTGCTTTTGTTCCCCACTCAGGTTGTGTGTATGTGGCTTCCCCCGGCAGCAGCAAAAGCTTTGGAGGGAACCGTGCAACCGCGTGCTACTAGACCCTGAATTCATGGTGCAGATGCTGACTGCTGTTTATCACGCTATGTATGTACATTTATAGCTGAAAAATTGAGAATCAAATCAAATGAGCAAATAGGTGTTCACCCGGCATCTACTTCCTCTTTAGCTCTATTTCGAGTTTACTGAGGGAAATGTGTGGCTTCTTTAAAATTATCCGGTGATAATTCTCTATAGGTGCATCACTTTAGTTCGCTGAGGACATTGACACTATCCAAGACTCATCAGGTAATTGGGAGGAAGATGAGCTCACATTTGTTCTTTAATTTAACAGTACTGCAATGTACAGATTTCCACTATAAACTAAATCAGAAACTGTTCCACAGTTTTGTTGTTGCAATGAGTCTAGTTTACTGCATTCTACTGCATAAAATCTCCTACTGGCATATGCTCACACTATCAAGGACAGAAGCTCTTTACTATATAGACCAATTACATCAGTAGTACATTGTGGAGGCAGATGATTTCATCCCTTCGGAGGACAATCATTGCAAAGCAGATTACAACTCCTCGATGACAGCTCGTCCTCAGAGATGGATCCTCTGATATGGTAGTGACTGAAATCACTGCTGCTAAGGATGGTGTAGCAAGGAGAGCAGGAGAGAATGAGTATGCATTCTGCCTCAGCCCCATGAGGGTACACAGCAGCAATCAGGAGATTAGAGCAGTCAGACTGTGTGTATGTGTGAAAGGGAATCATATCCTTTATAGTAATCCCTACCATAGGTCACCTCAGTGCTTGCTGGAGCTCTCATATTCACTCTTTTCCCAAGCTGGCACACATGAGAGGCAGAGAAACATGAATACAGAGCTCCACACATGCAGAGGGCCCTCAAACTTTCAAAGGGACATTCTGGGATTTAGGTTAATATGCCCCTTAATGCTTGTGCACTTTAATGCCGCATGAAGAGTGAGGCAGTGACAAGCCCCCTATTCTCTCTTTTTTGGCAAATCAAGATTTAAATATGTTGAGGAGCAAATATTTTAAGCCTTCACAAAGTCAGAGATTTTGTTATCCATCCCCTTCTTCTCATCTCAATTCTAAAGGGAGCATCACACATTATTGCCTGGCTGCGTGGTTGTTGCATGTGCAGGATCAGATCAAAGAGAGTTCAGGCGTGAAGTTGTTATATATAATGTATTAATTTATTTATTAGCGCTGTTCCTTTCATCCCTCTTGGCTGAAAATGGGGATGTAGAATTATCATCTTCTGAAAGATTGCAGACAACTCTTATTCTTAAGAGATAAGTGCTGGGTGATAAAAATGACCAAAGATATGCTCATATAAATATGTTTAGAGTTAAGCTTTACCTTAAAATGCCCAGTGATCTTGCACAGCAAGCACTGTACTGCTTTAGAAGCTCTAATGCTATGCTAATGCTTAGCCTATTTTCAAACATTGGTTTTTATTTGTTATATTCAACTGTGCAATATAATTCAAATTTTTTATTAGTGCATATTATTTCAGTGTGATGTTTGTTTCTCTGTTTTATTAATTGTAAAATAAAAAATAATTCAATATACTATAAATACAAATAACACATGACACAAATATGCAAAATACGATTTTCCACTACACTTTGTTTCTAAGGAATTCATGTGTTTCCTTTAAGACTTGGACACAAGTGAAGCAAATAGGAACGGAATAGTTAAGTCACTGACTGGATATGTGCCAGTCTCCTCCTTCACTGCTTCACTGTAGCCATTACAAAATACCTAATAATAGTTTCAAGGGATGTGACTCAGATATCAAAGCTTCTTGTCAGACGCTCCTATTTACTCAATAAGACGTCATTCAGATGGATGCGTGTGCGCATTTGTGTTTTGTTTTGCAATGTGCAGATACAACGGAGAGTGGGAGATGGGACGGGAAGCTCTGGAGGACATTCTGTACAGAGCTCAGCTGGAGCTTTACTCCCAGCCTCTCCTGGTAAGACCAACAGTAGCACTGTATGCATGGTATTAGTGGGCATAATGTGGAAAAATAATGCTTTTGATATGCCATGTTTTACATAAACACTTTTTACATAAACACATTTTTTTTAAAATGCCTTATTGTGGCTAAATTGGCAGACAACTAGACTTTTAATTTAAATGTATGTTGATCTGTGTGTGTCTACTTCAGCTGGGGAACGCCATGAAGAACTCACTGCCAGAAAGCGCTCCTGATGAACCACGGGGACGCAAGGTGCTCCAAGTGGAGGTGACACCCACTATTAGCCGCATCTCTATCTCAGCCATCACCACTGCCTCCATACGGCGCCACCGCTGGAAGAGAGAGGGTAAGACTGAAGCCCTGGGAGCCACAGGAAAATCTGCCTTCTTGACCACAACGTGCAGCAAAGTGGGGGGCCTGAGTGCAGACGAGGTTTCAGTAGATGTGACAGCACAGTTAGATCCATCACCTTTTTTTCATCCTTTTTATTAATTTAGCTCCTTCAGGGTAGATTGGAGACGAAAGTTATGTAAGATGAGTGTTCAGTGTTCCATTGCTCAGTTAACCTTACAAGCTGCTTATGTTTTTGATCCGTGAAAGGCCACAAGAGGGAACATTTTGGTGAGAAAATTACCTGTGTGGTGTTTGTCCTTAGCAGTAAGAAGGAAAACTGTTTTCTGGATAACCCAGCCACACCATTGGCAACATCCAAATGGTGTTTCATGTCTGTTTTTGTGGTCATATGTGCATAGCTTGTGCAATTCACTGCTCCTTCTTGCTCTTTTGCTTGTGTTGTCTAAGTGTGTGTTGTGCTTTGTATCACCAGTCAAAATTAAGGTATGCGAGTCAAGAGAACCTCTTGACAAAATGGTGCCTGTAGATTCTGCGGACTCCATTTTACCCAGTAGATGGGCGATAAATGGGGGTTTTTTCACTTTCTTTTTTGCTATATTTTGTAATGTACACATGAATGTACAGGCCACTGTTAAGTCTGCTGTGCCCATGATGAGGCCCAATATGGTTGAGGCTTGCTGCCACTAAAGAAACACGTTTCCCCATCTGTGTTGTTGACTCCCAGATTGTTTTGACTACTCAAGCGATGCAGAGTTGAGCCTCACCATCAGTCCTCCTAGCCTCGCCCAGCACCACCACCACCACCACACTCCCTGGGATGCAGCAGCCAAAGAGGAGCGAGGAGGGCAGGCTCACAGCCACCACAGCAGCAGCAGCAGCATCATTCCCCCCATCACACTTGAGGGTAGGGGACAGGGGCGGACACTCAGAGCAGAGTGCGTCTCAGGAGGAAGTGTCCCTACAGTCTGTATCCTCCCAACCCACCTCCTCCTAAACCTCCTCTGCTTGAAGGGGTTAACTCTGCTGTTCCCATTTTGGCTGCCTCTTCACTTCCCCAGAGTATACTAACTCATCCAGTTTATAAGACCCTCAGCCAACAACCCCTCTACTAGCGGACCACTGCTATTTTTCCATCTCATCCAAGATTGGGGGAGTCGCCTATTCTGGGTTTAAAGGAAGTGTGGCTAGTGGCCACTTTGCATGGGCCTGTCATATTTCCCATCTTTTTCCTCATCATGCCTTCAGTCTGTTTTGACTGCTGCCCTTGTCACTCACTGAGCATGTTCAGTGCCCAGCTTGCAGCTTGACCTTTTACTCTGGGCTTTCCTGAGTCACCTTTTAATTGGTTTTATGGATATTTGTTTGTGATTTTAACCAGAAAAAGACTTTAGTCTTACTAAATTACCACAGAGTTTCCACCATGTTGTTCCCCTCAGTGTTTAGCCTCACCAGGCGTTTTCGGTCGCCCCGGCCAACAGCTTCTTCTGCTGCCATTTCGCAGGAAGCAGCTGTCCAGCTGTATAGTTGTTGTATGGTTATTTTGTGACTTGTCTTTTTCTTCAGCTCAGTGAGTGGGAACGAGCTGTTCATCATGCATGTGCATGCTATCATGCAGGCGAGCTTCAATAGTTTCTGCTAAAACATGAAGCCCTTAAACACTAACATTTCAAATAAACAGACAGAAAATTAAAAAGTAAAACTATTTCACTGCGGAGGACCTACTGTTTGACCCATTTTGTCTTGTTGAATGTGTGTCCATTTCCATGTGTGGTCTTTAAACATCTTTCTGATCCTCTGGAAATGAAGATCAACTCATCCCCTGGACTGACAGTCAGTGTTTGTCTGAACGCCATCTCGTCTTTTTCCCCTCTATATTCTGTTAAACTTGGCGCATCTGAGGTGAAAGAATCCTGGAAGTTGTTTCTTCAGATAGAAACCAGCCACCCTGTTGTGAAGCAATGGTGATTATTTTTACAGTAGGTGTACAATAGCTTAATATATGCCCTTTAGATTAAGTGACATTAGAAATTGCTGGAGTGTAGCTTCAAAACAAGTAGTACTGGTGGTTAAGAATGTTTAAGCCAGTTCACTACAGATTTCATTTTCCACAATATACCCTTACGTTTCATTGCAGCCAGATGCAAATAGCACTTCCATGACTGGAAACCAATGACTGCAAATGCATTACATATGTAAAAGACTAAAAATACTAAACACTGTGGCAGTGCTTTGATTCTAGCTGTGTTTGTAAAGTTTCAGAGCTTTTAGCACTTCATTTGGAATTGGGGTGGTTTGCACACTGGTCCACTTAGTCTAGTGGGCTGTCAGCTCTGAGTGGAGTGCTATTGATCTGATGAGGTATATGGACTTGCCTCAGTGCTCTCCACAGATTGGCAGGCTTGACAACCCTGTGACCGTGGGGTCTGTGTTGCAGTAGAAATGAGGGATGGGGCAGGAGAGCATGTGTCTTCTCGTCTTATGTGCATGTCAGTCCAGACCTTTTCTTCTCGGTTTCTCCATTTCTTTTCTGGTGCTGCCTGTGGTTCCCCTTGTCAGATGCCAGTTCTGCTTGTCCCAGGGATGCATGACGGGGACAGACGACTGACCCTCTGTCTCTTCTTTTGACAGGCTTTACTCTGCATACTGTTTGTCAATAATATGCTTTTTTTCTAATTCAGTATGTTTTTTTATCTCCTTTCAGCTTTCAATCGTTGAGGCCAAAAATCGTCTAGAAATGTTTTATCATCAAGATTATCAGCAGATATTCATTGTTAAGGTTTATTATATATAGTGCAATTTTTGTTGATCTAAATAACATCAGATGATCAGAGCTCAAGGTCATTGCGTATTGTATTGAACTGTACTTCTGTTTGGTGCATGATGACTGAGCTCATGAAGCAGCATGTCCTGTCGAGCGGGTGTGTGTCTTACAACCAGCCTGCTGGAAGGAAACAGCATTATTTATAAAAACATTATTATTCTTATTGCTCAGAAAAATAATCAAAATATTATACAAAA
>OMLM01008139.1:169671-180393 GCA_900302695.1 Helostoma temminkii
GCTGAATATGTTCCACTGACCTGTAGCTTTAGTTTTAAAGTATAATATGTTGTTGGATTATGCTTAAATTTGTAATCATACTTGTCTATTTTTTTTTTTTTTTTTTCTGTGTATGTTCATTCATGCTCAGATGCTGACGGTATGAGCGGTGGGGAGGATTCCTTCAATGTCAACGACCCAGATGAGGGTTTCTCCTCTGGGGCATCCAACAGCAGCCAGCCCAGTGGCACAAAGGCAGATGTCATTGTTAGGCCGAGGGGTAGCAGCCTGAACAGCAGCAGCAGCAGCATCAAGAAAGCCATCACGGCTCGGCTGTCTCGGGACAGGGAGAGAGAGCGGGAGAAGGAGCAAGTGAGACAGGCGGAGAAGCAGGCGGAATTGTCAGCAGATCAGCAGGCTGCTGTGAGGAAGCTTCACCAGAGGCAGCAATCGCCTCCAGCCAGCATCACTCTGGATGCCATTCAGCTGAGCCCCATAAAGAAGCACCTGAGCTTCCCTGTGGGGCCAACGCTGGTGAGAACTGGCAGTACCTCCTCCAGCAAGTCCTTTGACTGCATGAATTTCAACCTGAACGGAGGTGAGGACAACTGCGAGGAGGTGGTGGGAGGCTCTGACAAAGAAGGAGGGCTTCCAGCAGGCGGCTCCCACCGCCACTCCGCCATTAGTTTGCAGGAGGAGCACCTCATTAGACCAGAGGGCACCCAGGACCTTCTGTCTCCTGGCGCTCCCCTCACCAAGCAGTCCCGCTCCCCCAGTTTCAACATGCAGATCATATCACAGGTCTAATGTGCAGTGCAGGGCTTCATAGACACACACACACACATAAAATACTTGCAACACACATCCTCATGGAGCTTTTCTCTGCAACTCTTTAAAGCCCTACTGGCAACTTCTGTCTACCTGTCTGTATTGGTGCGTGTATGTGTGTGTGTGTGCAGGAATCAGATCTCAAAAACTGTCTCCAACATCCATTAAACCTACAATCATGACCCGTAGTCATCGCTGGTGGGTAGAGTCATTGAGAACGTAACGAGAAAAGTAGTAAAATCCTGACTGACCTCTGCTCTAACTGCTGTTGAGTGTAAACGAGTCAAGCATGTCACTGTATCCTCCCGTCTGACCAAGCTGAGCATTCCACACAGAAACTCTCCTCAAAAGGAGGAAGGAGGAAACCTCGAGAGAAATGTAATGCCAGACTAGCTGCAGGGGATGTGACATTTCAGATTTTATGAGTTTCTGACTGAATCAGTCAACATGAATCAGCAATAACACTGTCGCTCATGTGGAGGAGAGTTGCTCTTTCTCTTCATTCATTACCCTTTCATTCCTGGGCTCATGTGCAATTATTCTTGCAGATTATCTTCCATGTTATTTGCTGTTTTTAATTAGGCATAAATTAAATTGTTTTGTGAAAAATATAATTTAAATATTTTTATTACAATCCAAAGAAGGTAGCTTTTTTGTTTCTTCACTTTGACGGATTTTTGAGAAATCAGTCTGACCCAAGTGACTTTCTAGTTTTCAGATTCTGGTCTTTATTTTATTCTATAATAATAATAATAATAATAACTGTTCTGTAGGATCAGACTTTTAAAAGTGTGGTAAAACCAAACTGTAATATGCTCGTTCCAAGCTCTTAACAACAAATCACTGTTGTGCAGCTACAGGAGGAAAACATGATTTGTGTTTGAAGCTGAAAGAACTGAACTGAATCATTATAGATATGCAGATTTGTGTCACCTGCTAAAGGCAATGACTGTGTTTTATACTGGATTGTTATTCTGGTCCAAACCATTTTATGGGTCCTTCCATCTGTATTTGTCAGATGGTGCTGAGGGTTGTGTATGTTGTCACATCTGAGCTGGTGTATTACTGCCCTCTGGAGGCTTGTAATCATCACTCCACAGCAGCAGTCACTATGACGATTGTCTCATTTGTGCTCTGATTGGATGCTCATGAAACATTTTGTTCTACCTCATTGTGTGTTCACCTGTCTCCCAGTCAAACGCAGGATTTACAAACCCATTAGGTTTGAAACAGGCGACCATGGCCAGTTTGGGGGATTACTTTTGGTGGAGACCAGTATGGTATGACGACACTGGAAAATCTGTCTGTGTTCTTGTGACGAGTTGTGGCTGAATATCTGGGTCTTGCATTTCAGTTGAATCACATTGTGCACAAAATCTAGCTGTAAAACAAGAACATGACTGTCTTCTTGGTTTGTTCATATATCAAACAACCATGTTGAAATGTACCTTAATATTTCCCCAGATATGTCCCGCTTATGTTTTTAATGTAAAGATTTTCAAAGTGCAATTTATTTTATCCTCATGTGCATGGAGTTGAATCTTGAATCTCTGCTGGTAAATGCCTAGCTTTCTTGTGCTCCCTGCCCAGGCTGAGAGATTTAAAGACAGAGTGCTTGTCTGCATGTTTAGAGCGCTGCAAAGCACTGATGTTTCACATGTGTGAAACGGTCAACGAGCCAAACCCAAGTTTTGTCTTTGTCTTTGCCAGATGTGCCAATACACATCCTCTACTTAAAGAAAATCTTTTTTTTCCTTGGGTGTCTTATGGTGAATGCCTCTTTTTTCTGTTTACTTTTCTAATTTTGAACTTAAAGGACAGTGAAAGGGATGTTTGGATGTATGGCTCAACGTGCCCTTAGATGAGCTTCACCTTTTTAGCCATGCATTTTC
This sequence comes from Helostoma temminkii, assembly GCA_900302695.1. NCBI lineage: Eukaryota > Metazoa > Chordata > Actinopteri > Anabantiformes > Helostomatidae > Helostoma > Helostoma temminkii. The sequence continues at coordinate 172,371 of OMLM01008139.1, forward strand.
TTTTCACTCATCACAAGCATGTTTGATGCACCGTACTTTCAGAATCATTACTAAGCTTTGCTGTTTATCGTAAAAGCAGTATATTATGGGTCTATAGATGTACTGTAGATGTCAGCTGTTGTATTGCATTTCCCTTGTCCGTCTCATCTGCTTGTTTAAAATGAGGATGAATGATGTATATATATAAGTCAGTTCAGTCTGCAGTCTAAATCCTACACATTCATGCTCCTGCTATGCTGGAAACCTTCACAGCTGCTGCTTCTGGTCTGGAGCAAGTCCTGTGTGCGCTTTAGCCTTAAACATTTCAGGCCAAACAGCTTTGATCACCTGGTCTTGGGTCTGTCAGTGCTCCACCTCCTTCACCTGTTGGACTAGAGTGTGGAAGAAGAAGGAGTGCAGCTGCAATTCACAACCTCACGTGGTCTGTCCCTGTGCTGTTTGGGTCTCAGTGAGTCACACAGCTGTATTTTTCTGTGAGTTGAGTAGCACCTTTTTGCTGTTTTAAAACTGGTGATGTGTTCATGTCCTTAATATGAGTGTCCCTGACTGAGAATGCCAGCAGCCATGTTGGTGCAGTATGTTGACTTGTAGTAATCCTTCACTGTCTGTTGTTATTTGCATGTGATTAGGGTGGGAAATGAACACCAGCCATCAAATGTCAATAAAACACTTACTGGAAATTGTCTGTCATACATTTTTTGCAGAACTATAAGATCAGTAATGCTCATAAAGTCTGCTTACATTTCAAAATGAATCTTATTAGGTGGTAAAAATCCCTTGTTGTTAAATTTGTACTGGCACAGCCACTGCTGCTGATGGACAAGTTCATTTCCTGCTCTGCATGTGATAACTGTGGGCTTTGTTTTCATACAGTATAATGCACTTTAATCCATCCACCTCTCTCCTCAAGATAGTTATTGAGATGATATATTATAGATGTGAAAATGTGTATACACTCAATGCAGGGTTTTAGTCTCTTTAAAGTAGTATTCTATGTGATGTCACATCCAACACAATGCTATTTTTGTTAAATCCTAAGGGTACAGCTGTTTATTATTTTTCTTTTTAAAACCAAAAAAAAAAAAAAAGTTACGGCATCTAGATGGTCTCAGGAGTTTATCAAAAAGCCACATTTTAAAAATGGCAGCACCAAAATTTCTGTTCTTGAGGTCAGAATTTATTCTATGCAACATTTTTCCCCCTTTTTTCTTTTTGATATACAGGCTTTCATTAATATTTTGTGGTGTGGGATGGGGCAAATGCATTTAAGCTGCAAGTCCTCAACAGTATCCCCATTCAGTGATTCTGTTTATACACCATGTTGTGGTGCTACAGAGTGAAGGACATCTCTCACGTACTGAGGACCATCCATTTGTCATCCGACTGCCCTCACAGAGAGAAAGCCACACCTGGACATTTGGTGCATGTTGAGCCCATCTGTCAGTTTGCTGCTTTGTGGCTCAAAGACATCAGTTGGTGTATGAAATATTAACAGATTATCAGTGATGAATCTAATCTACATGCTTCAAGGGAAGCTGCTGGAAGATGTGATACACTGTACTATTGATGTTGTATAAATGGAGAGACTTATTTTAAATCTTGTAAATAAATGTACAAAAGTGAGAGCAAGATAAATATAAAATGAAGATCAGTCTAAAATGTAGAGAGAAATTAATCTGTATATTGTTGAATAAATATTGTGCTGTAAGGGATCAGAGTATCTGTCTGCTTTGTGTGTGGAAGTGTGGTCATGCTCGTACTGAACTCAGTTTATGAATGTGCTCACTTAACCAAAAACCATCTTGTCTAACAAAAATATATATATTACAAACAGCAGAACTGAATTTTCTCTTTTCTTTTGTTCTTTGATTTAAAGCCTATCTTCACAAATATAGTAGAAAGTAGTTGATGTAATATTAACAAATTATTTTTTTAAATAAAGGATGCTTTTTTAAGTTTTTGATGCTGTTAGAGGAAGCATGCATCTGTAACCTTTATTTTCAGCTGCTCAAATGTGCAGATTTGCAGCTACACATTCTTTCTTACCTGAAAATAAAAGGGGCATCTTTTTACTGTAAAGTCCATGGAGACTGTCTGATCTCATCCATCAACCTGTCCGTCACCACTGCAAATAAGAAACGGCAGAGAACCAGTCCTGATGCAAACACACCTCCGCTTTAAACCAGTCTGTCATTCCCACTTCACTGTCACAATGTCATACATATCATATGCCATCTTCACATTCTTCTCCACCACTTCCGACTTCCTCAGTACTGCAGCTCCTCTTTTGGTATCCTGTTGCTTTCTCTAAACCCCGAAGCGCACAGTGCGACTCTTTCTGGCCTTGTCTGTGCTTCTCCATCAACATCCCCAAAGCAATCTTTGTATCTGCGATGCTCTTGGCTTGAAATTATATTGTTGCTCCCTGACTATAACCTCTTTTTCAGTCTAGCTTGCACTACTCTTTCCCATAGTTTCATAGTGAGGCTGATCAACTTTATGCCTCTGTAGTTTCTACAGCTGTGAGTACACATCCTCACTCCTAAGGCATAATTTCACTCTCGAACAGTCTGCTACCCACTACTCTGCCATCTCTCCTTAACACTTCCATGACTTCACTGGTATGTCATCTGGGCCGACTGTTTTTCATTCTTTTCGTAGCTTTCCTCACTTAATCCTTACTAATCCTCCTCAGTTCTTAATTCACAACCTCTGCCTCATCTGACCTATCATTTTCTGTATTTGTCAGCTTCTCAAAGTACTCCCTCTACCTCCTCAGCACTTGTCAACACATTCACTTTATCCATTATCACCCTATCTTGCAGCATATCCTTCTCAGCTCAGTCTCTGTCTAGCCAGTTGATACAAGTCCCTTTCTCCTTCTTTAAGGTTCTGCTTCTCATACAGCTCACCATATTTATTTTCCTTAGCCTTTTCTTTATCTTGCTCTGCATCTCCTTGCACTGTCTATTTTTCTCATCTATCTTATATAAATACTTGCCTTAAACACCCCCTAGCTGTTTCCCTTACTACTACTTCAGTAGCTTCCCAGTCATCCAGCACTTCCTCATGGCAACCCAGTTTCTGAGACTGGGTCTTTCACACTTTCAGCTTCAACCATCTGATCTTTGTTTCGGCCCTCCCTCTTTTTCGCTTCCTCACCTTCAAAGTCCTGTTACAAATCACTATGTTAACTATGCAATGCTGTCCAGCTACACTATCCCCTTATAGTCTTTTATCTCTTTGTCATCTTCTGCATAAGACATAGTCCACCTGTGTATACCTTCCCCCACATTTGTACATCAACCTGTGCTCCTCTTTCTTCTTAAGAAAATTATTCACCAGTACAATTTCCATTGTTTTTGCAAAATCCACCACCATTTGCCCTTCCACATTCCTTTCCTTGATCGTACCTACCTATCACTTCCTCATCACCTCTGTTTCTTTCATAAAATAGCCATTATTGCCAAGTGCAGTCCAGTCACTACTCTTTCTTGCTCTGTTACAATTTGCACCATTTCATCTAACTCACTGTGGACTTATCATCCTATTAGATACTCTCCTGATATTCAATCTGTTCTTTTAGGAATTTCTCTACGCCTTTTGTTTTCCAATCCATGAAATGGAAGTACAACCCGAATGCCCTAATGTTCTTTACATCATATCATATCAGTATCAGTAGTATAGAGAAAACTGTCATGGTGGAAAATTGCTGTGAGTCTTTAATACATAAATACATTAGGTTGCAGTTTATTTTCACACTATTAAAAACTATGAAAGTCATGATAGTGGTTGGTGTTGAATTCATTTCCTACCCCAGTACACACAAATTGATTCAAGTGTCTGGAAGCAGCTTTGTGTTATTGCAATTACTGACTTTGGTACATTTTGGCATAACTAGAACCTGATTCTTTATGTTGGCTGCAAAACTATGGTTTTGGTCTCAGAGGTAACTCTTTAAATTCATAGTCAGTCAGTGGGTGTCAATAAAACAAATCAATCAAGAATCACATTCACAGTTGAGTGTTCTAATGAAGCTTACAATGATTTTTAAGTTAAAACAAGCATCAACTTATTTAATTTTTTAGAAAATTTAAATCAAATAAACTAAACCACAAGTTAAGACAGCAAGCAATATTTAATCAAGATAAAAATTTAGTTGTTTTAGAAGAACACATGCATTTGTTGACTCAAACATTTAAGGCTACCCTTCGACTTGTATTCACAGAATTTCACAGTGCAGCCTCAGTAGCTGGGTAAAATCACCTGAAACCTAATTACAATAGGTGCTTAGAACAATAAGTGCTTAAAATTAACCCGGCCAAAATATATCAGTTATTCCAACCCAGTAATATGGATATTTATACTGGTCATTATAGTTATTCAGCATGAATAGTTAAAGTACATTAGCTAAATTCGGTTATTAACACATACAAACCTTTACATAAGTTAATAATCAGAATACCGATCACAGGATGAAACAGTGTGCAGTGAGACTATTGACTAATCACAGAGCTTCTGTCTGGAGCCGAGAAATTCTGCATTCACAGTGGTTTCACTGTCATGTATGTTCATGAATGTTTCCAATAAAATGTAGCTGATGAGTGTTTTAACTTTCAGACATTGCATGCACAGTTATTCAGTATGCTGCAGCTGTTTCTGTACAAGAGTACTGAGCTCTGTGCAGTACATTGACTCTAATCAGCAAGACTAAAAACGTCATGTGAGTGGTGTAAAAATAAATTTGAGGTTTAATTGATTCATCTTGAAACTATTAAAACTATTATAATTGAAAAAACACGCCTGAAAAACAAATATATATATTATGAACAGATTAGGAGATGAATCAGAAGCTTCTAAAACACAGGAAGCTGTGTTAGAACCCAGGAGGTTCCATCAGAACTCAGGAGGTTCCATCAGAACTCAGTCCTATGACGTCACAGTGTGAGTGTTCTCAGTCTGATCTACTGTCCACAGCGAACACAGTTTATCTGTACTAAACATTTTATCCAACACAACAACAAAGTGACTGAACTTGAACCTACAGAGCTAAAAGAAGAAAAGAAAGAGTGCAACAGACAGAACAAATATAAACCCAGCTCATCTGAAGATGTCTGCAGACAGAGAGGTAAATGCACTTTACTGTAGCTCCATCAGAAAGTGGCTTTTTGGTTAGGACATAAAATGGCACAATTCTTAAACATAAAAAGGTAAAATTTCAGTTAATGTAGTGTCAACAGGTATGTATTTAGCCTTTCTGTTTCACACAGAGATAAGATAAAAATTAATGATGCTGTATTTGCACAAACTTCTCCAAACATAAGTTACATCATAAGTGTATTTAAACAAATAGAGTGTATATATATCAATCTTAATAGAGAAATGTCATGTCACAAAACATGTACGTGTGAAAATCATGTTATGTGACAACCACATGTGAAATGCTGTTCTACATGTTACAAAAATATTAAGTGTGTTTCGTCTGCAATGTGTTTGTAAGGGGAGCCAAATACTATAATAAAATACATCAACATGCAAGCAAATACAAAAGAAAAAATACATAAACTATAACCAAAAACAAAAACCGCTAGATGCATGAAATAAATGACAAAGTAAATAATGTTTGTTCTACACTTTACAGAAAAGAGGACCATACTGTAATACATGTGTAATACATGTATGTTGCAGCTGACGAGATATTGTTTTAGTGTAGTGAGAGAAAAATGATAAATTGTTTTTTATTAATAAAAAAATTACAATTATGACTATATTTAGACCACATTGTCTTAGATATCTAAATGAATATGAAGTGCAGCAGGAACAGTTGTACATCAGGAGTTCAATGTGTGCAACGAGTTCAACTTTGAATTTGCTGTTTTCATTTTTGTTTTACCACTAGAATTCAACTCCAAGCAACAAAGAAAACAAGATGGCAGACACACTGGTCTCCGAGGTCACTGAGCAGGATGCTTCTCATGCTAAACAGCTGATGGAGCTAGTCGACCCCTGGGATTCAGATGAAGATGTCTGGCTTGAAGAAGACGAGAAGGCTCTGCCCCAAATGTCTGTTGAGCATCCCTGGGAAAGAGAAAACGAAGACGATCGCTACTGCCCCTCACCTGCCACGTCGGAGGACAGTATCATGACCTACGCTTCTTGGATGTTCAACTCTGACTCAGACACCTCTGAAGTTTTTACACCTGACTATCAGGATGTAGTTGAAGAAATTAGTAAGGTGTGCCAGTATTATGTGTACGGTGAGAACTTGGAGCAGGAGGAGGATGACGACAGAGAAGACGTCCTGGTCACCCAGACAGATTTAACATCCAGACTGTCCATGGGGCCAGAGAAAAGTGAGGAACCAGCTGCACTTTCACCATCCCAGGTGGATGTCGAGGAAAGTGCCTCACCTACATCCAACATGATTTCCACACCTCTGGAGGTAAAATTACATAAAACACATTAGGACAAATGGACCAAAATGCTTTTTCTAGATTTCTACATGAAAATCAAATCCAGCAGGAACAGTTGTACATTAACATGTTATACATCACGAGTTTAATGTGTGCAGAGACTTTAACTTTAATCAGACGTTGAATTCACTGGTTACATGTTTGTTTTCTTTCACTAGAATGCAACTGCTGAACATCTCTGGGACAGCGATAACAAAGCTGTCAACTGCCCTTCCCCAGCCATGTCGGAGGACAGTATCATGACATTAGTTTCTTGGTCATCCAACTCCAACTCAGACATCACTGAGGTTTTTACACCTGACATTCACGATGCAGAAATTCGAAAGTTGTGGCAGTACTATGTACTGGCACATCGTTCAGAGGATCAGAAAGACCACAATGAGGCTTCATCTGAATACCAACTGCTTGCTGAGCCTCTGGAGGTCAGGCCTACAAAGGCTGATGAAGAGTCTACACAAGAAAAGGAAAGAATTGTTCCTTCCAAGAAGGAAGGTGAAAAACCAAATGACCATCAACTTGTCCTGACGTCCTCAGAAGAGTAGGTTTTCTATTCCTCCATTAAAACTAGTAGATTTGTTGAGACGTTAACAACATTTTGGTGCATTGTTTCCATGGTTGACCTTTTGTTTTTGTTCTTTATAGGCAGTGGAAGGAAATTAATGAGGATCAGAGACAACACAGTAATGAGACACCACCAAAAGGGCTCAAATCTAAGAGGAAACAGTCACAGTGGAGGGGGTGCTTTAGTGGACTGTGGAGAAATAAGATCCTGCGTCATCCACAGAAAGATTCACCAGAAAATACCAGCACTCCAAGCAGCAAACTTGACTCTACTCCTCAAGAGACGTCATCCAGTACTCAGCCAGTTGAGAACATGGAGGAAGATTATATGACACCACACATCATCTCTGAGCAACAAACAGACACGAGTCACAAGAAAACAGTCGAGGCGACCAAGGAAAAAACAAGAAGTGGCTTCAGACGTTTCTTCTGTAACATCTTTTCAAAGGTAAGGCAGCATTTACGTGGAAATTATAATCAGTGAGATTTAACAATAGACAAGATATCACATGTGCACTTAAAAGGAATAAACCTGGATAGATAATATACTGATTATAGGATGTATAAAGTCAAAGGTTGCTGAACTTGTTATTAAGTCGTCACCCAGGAGATCTTTGTTCAGAATTAATGAATACCAGAATACCAATTTGTGTGTTTCAAAGTTTTCCTTCATAGACCATTATGTTTGCTGTGGAGAGTTTTTTTTTTTTAAGAAAAAGTCTAGATACCATTAAAAATAAGTTGTGTTCTCACGCACAGCCTTTTATTTTCATTGTTGCACTGATGTATTGTTGTTCATTTCTACAGAAAGATGAAACAAAGAAGACAGAGCAGCAGAAGAAGACAAAGGCTTCCACTAAAAGGTTGCAGCTGTGGAAGCGCCTATCTTTCTGCGGTTTATCCAGATAACTGGACATGGACTTACTGACTCCCCCCCACCCAATTATTCCTTTTTTTTTAAAAATTTTTTTATTAACTAACTTCTGTTT
>OMLM01008140.1:0-10598 GCA_900302695.1 Helostoma temminkii
CCAACAACATGATTATTTTGTAAGATTACTAGCACAACTGGCCAGTTCCCAGAATATGTGAGAGATGTAGCTCACACACCAATGACTTCTCATAGTGCTTTTTTTGGAGTTAGTTTTAATGTAGAAATCATGTTCACTGCAACGCAGGACTACAATTGATAATATTATAATGCCACGTTTGATTCTGCTTGAAGTGTAATTGTGTGAATTGTAATTACTTTGTAGATTCATGGCCTCCACATTCCACCTATTGTTAACATGTTGTTTGTTGCCTGTCACACATCACCAACAAGGTCTCGAAATAAATTTTGTAACATTTAGATGACTTTGCAACTGTAAATGAGCTAAGACTGTCAAAATGGATTACCAAATAAATGGCAAAATTCTAACATAAAAGAATTTATGAGGGGAAAAATGACTGTTTTAGTTAATGAGCAGTGACGCATTTTTTCTTTTACTCTCCCCCTCATAAAGTCTATGCTCTGTCTTTATTATTGATGCAGTTTCTTTAGATGTCAGTGTCTTTGTGTTCCAAGTACTAGGTGGTGCACATGCCAATACAACTGACAGCTCTTTTAATAGCATTCACCACACAAATGACAGTTTCTTTTGACAGTTTAATTATCAAGCCAAATTATAACTTCCTTTTTATGTTCAAATATAGAGAAAACTGTTGTTCTCAGGAATATTACTCATCTTTTATTTGAAATGCCACCAACATAAAATAATTTTGAATAATGAGGTCTAGATCTTAGGATTATATTAAATCTTTTTAATAAGCATTTAACATTTTAACCTAAAGCATGTAATTGCAGCTGGTGCCTGAGCAGATATTTGTTTAGTTGCCAGCTTGATGTTTGAAGTTGGCTGATGCATAGATATTCTTTTATCCTTATAGAAGTTTGAAAGAATATAAAAACTGAGAAATAAATTTTAATCTTAAAGCTAGAGGAACAGTACATTATACTGTATTTTGATAATAGCACACGTTGCCTTTCTAGTTTGCTTTAGTAGAAGTGTGCTAGTACAGCATGGAGGTCAACATGCTTAGAAATATGATTGGACATTGGAAGCCAGTAATGACTCAGATCTGCATTAGAGAGACTACCCTTTCCAACATCTAGGAAAGAGTGGTCTTGGTTTGACCTTAAATTTGACTCCTGTAGTATGTTAATTATTCTTAGGGGAATATAAGAAATATAATATCTTATATAATATAAGAATTTTATTTTATTGGCATTGCAGTTTCTCAGCTTTAAATGCTATGTTAGAAATCCTAGTAGAAATGATGTTCCATTGTTAACTTGTTTTTTTATTATCTGAGTGTGAATGGTGTTTCACATTTCTGTTTGTGGCCTCTTGTCATATCATCAGCTTATACAGTATAAAAGCTCTGGTGCTGCTGTGGGTCCTAAAGCAATTTTCTCCTTTGACTCACCTATAGCTACGCCTTCAGCTGCTCACTCTCTCACCTCAGCAAACCACTTTACTGTGTTTATAAGAGACTTTCTCTCAAACATGGTGGCATGACTCTGCAGCCAATTTCCCAAAACCTTAGTATTTTAACAAGGTGACTTTGTCTGTTTTTATTAGTAATTGCACTGCATGGTTCCTCTAGGTCTGATCACACAGCCTGTGCTGAGGCCTGTTCTCTTTACTCAAACCTCAGGCCTGCTTTTCTGCCCCTGCTGCTGCAGAAATCCTTTAACCTCTGCTGTCATTCTCCCACTGTGCTGCAGCTTTGGTCTCTCGTTAGAATGTGTCTGTGACACTGCAGTTGGGTGCAGAGCTGTCAAGCCTCATTGCCACCTAATGAACATATTTCTAGTAGATTCTCATCTTTGGTTAAGAGGGAAAGCCGTCCGCACTGTGAAAATGCATCTGCAACATCCCAAATTAACATATAGCCTTTTATTTCCAGGCTCAAGTCCAGATCACAGCACTACCAAAACACACTTCACCACAGATTCACATGAACTGCACTCGAGGTAATAAGAAGTGCATTAAGGATAAGATCTCTTGTGTTAATTAATAGTGGGATTTGAACTGAGGCTTCTAAGGATTAGACAAAGTTTGCTGTAATGTACATTACAACAGGAAGGTGCTGAGTTACAAACAATATTAAAGCATAATTTTACACATCACTGGCACAGCATCACATTATCCCAGATCATCTTATTGTCTGTATGGCATGTATGATGTTATAGGTTCCTTGTTTCACAAAATTATGCATCTGTTCATTAACTCACAATATGAACATGCATTGCTATCCAGACATGTCAGTTTAATAGATGACATCACAATTTTTGCATGTGATCTGTATTACATGTGTTTAGATTATACAAATGGACAGCACTATGCTTACTGTGGAGTAGGGGTGTGCCATATTGGCAAAAAATAATATCTCAATATTTTTTTAGGATTTTGAGGATAATGATATCAAGACAATATTTTGTACCTTAAAATGTGTTGAATTTTTTCATTCCTACTAATCGGTTATTAATAACCTATAGAGACAGGGTGGTGCAATGGGTGGTGGGGCTAATTCTGGTGACCATGTTGGAAACGGAATGGGTTGCATCCACGTGAGGTGGAAATGGCCATAGTCTCCTGGTGGTGTTGTTCGCTAGCCGCTGTTGGAGACCATGATGCTGCTTGCAATCAATGCACATATGAGTCTATGTGTTTTTTTAAGTGAGTGAAATACTGTCAGCATATGTCACATTCTATAATACCGATGCCTCGTGTGTTTTGTCAGCAGCACACATAGACATGAGGAGTGCCCTGTGTCATCTGTTTCTTTAGGGACATGAACTGAATGAGGTCTGGCACTACAGGCAGATCAGGACCAAGAGCCTCATTGCAATGGCAAATAAAAGCTTCAGAGGCCTTGTTGCTACAGAAAAGCCATCCACCCATTGTCCCTGTCCTCTTCTTCCACACTAATTCCAATACCAAATAAGGCTGGGCCAACACCGGTTAAATAAGCAAGGTCCTTGTTTAATGCTCATTTCTGCTGTGCTCAGACCAACTTGGTGAATTGTTATGCTGAATAGAACAAATTTGTCCCGTTCCATGCAGGACCAAAGCATGGAAATGCAAGGAATTAACACACTGCAGTAAGTACACTCTCTCTCTCTGGCTAATATGAGCCCCACTTACAAGTGTGATCCTTGTCCGTGTTCCATCAGATCAGGGCTCATTCTGGCACATAGTCCTGTGCTATCACAAGCTTATTATGGACATCCATCCATCCATTTTCTGAACTGCATAGGGTCGCGGGCATGCTGGAGCCTATCCCAGCTATCATATGGGCGAGAGGCGGCGTACACCCTAGACAGGTCGCCAGTCCATCACAGGGCCACACATAGACAAAGACAACCATTCACACTCTGACTCACACCTACGAGCAATTTAGAGTCTCCAATTAACCTGAATTAGTGTCTTTGGACTGTGGGAGGAAGCCGGAGTGCCCGGAGAGAACCCACGCATAATTATGGACATATTGAATTCATAATTTTTCTTATTCATAGTAGATTTAATGAGTCATGTAGAGCAAAGAAAGTCTTGAAATCCTTTAAAAAGATTTTTCTTGGTAGGAAGAGCCTGAAGACATGATGGTAAAGAGTCATGACGGTAATCTTCAAAGCCACCTGAGAAGTCAATGTCAGAATAACAGCAAGGGTGCATAGTGTTTAATTGACTGTTGCAGGATACCTCTAAGTGTCAGCTATCATCACATATGGACACTGTCATCCAATCATGTAGAAAATGTTATTGAATATAAGTAACTTTATAAATATGCTTAACAATAAAGAAAGAAACAATATGATCAGCACAGTGATTCTACATCTAATAAGAGGGCTGAAACCAATTTGTCAAGCAGGAGAAAAGAAGAGTGCCATGCAGGAAGCTTTGGACTTCTCCCTACTCCTCCATAGTAAGAAAACAGCAGGGCTGGGGCAAGCATGCAGACAGACTTGGATCAACTCTGAATATTAGTACTGACAGAGACCTCTGTGCCTTATGGCTGCAGCAGATGTCTCTTGCTGCTGTGCATGATCGAGATCATTGACTATCTATTCAGCGGGATTAAAGGCCAATCACCTAAAGTAGTAAAAAAGACATAACAGCTTTTTTCTCTTTCAGATTAATCTGCTACTGTGCAGTAAGTGTGCAGCCTAGAAGGTTGTCAGGCTCAAGAAGGTGCCAAACAAAATAATTGGATTATGAGCTTAAAAGAAAGAAGGCACAAAAATAGTTTAGGGAGACTTGCAGAAGCAAGAAAATCTTCATTCAGACTAGGGGTGGGCGATATAGCATTGATATTTCAATAATGAAATGCAGCATGCTTCTAAAATAAGTGCGAAGAGAGTCATCTGATTATTCAAACATTGCATGTGCAGTATACACATATTTCCAGTAACCAGATTTCTTGAATACTTCTGTCCCAGTAGTCTGTTCACATGTAAAGGTAGTCAATGACAGTAGCTCACTGGTAAAGAAGGGTGGCACATACTCTGCTGCTGCAGAGTGCTGCTGTTAATTTTTTCCCTTTATTGTTATAAATATCATTATCAAATTTACATAAAATTTTCTTGAAATACCGTGATATATTTTGAGGCTATATCGCTACCCCATTTATCCCCCTTCTATGCCACTTTCACCTTATGTTCTTACACAGCAGAGTGATTTCAGATTTTCAGGAAGCAGTGAGACAGTGCTTGAATCATCCTTCCCTCTATCTCCCTCTCTGCATGTATCACAGTGGATCACAGTCGTGTCAACATTATTCATTGTTCTTTCTCTCCTCATAGAGTACATTAACAGCATAACCCTAACTCTTATGAGGCTTATTTTATTACCAAATCCTAAAAAAAATTATTCAAGATATAGGTAGCCTTGGTCTGTGTACATACATGGTGTCACAGTTGTGAAGTCTTTCAAATGGCTCCTGTGCAAACACAGAGCATCACTCAGGAGGATTCAATCCTGGAGCTCTGTGAGAGAACAGTCTATATAGTTGGTGGCCTTCAGGCTCTGTGTGGATTTCTGTGAAGATTGGCTAGGTATCTGTGGGATTATGAGTTCAGATCTCACGAATTATAGCTAAATACATTTTGTAATAGCCAACTTCTCAGAATAAATATTCTCTGAAAAGCAGCTTCTGAAGTGAATGTGCAATTCTCCCCTTTACATGTGTAGTGTAGAAATATATTTGGGTGTTTTATATTTTTTAAGAATCTGTGTTATATTTTTATTGATTGATTGGCTTGTTTTTTGTTGGTCCAGTATAGGAGCCAATCTGTCTCTGTCCTGCTTCCTAGCATGCACACTATTTTAGCTTGTGGGTGTGTATTTGCATTTTATCAGGACTTTGAACACTGGGAATGACCCCTGTTATTTCCTGGGGTGTGTTCTTCTTAACTCCAGCCTGTGCTGGGTGATAAAAGGATTAGGATAATGATCTGAAAGACAAAAATTGCAATCTGCTTAGTAACATTTGGTAAATTAGGAAATTTTGCTGCTTTCTTTAGTGTCAAGCAAGTGTAATAAAATGATATGAAAGTCAAATAACAAGAAAAATGTTACTAATTTAAAAAAATGTTACTAAGTTTAAATTAACTTGTTGAACTATGTTGTCCTATCAAATACTTACATGCATACACTGTATGCCATACCGGGGCTAGCATGGAGCTCAGTTGGTAGAGCAGTTGTCTATCAACTCCAGGCTTAGTGGTTTGATTCCCAGTTCCTCCTGAGCATATCTTAAGGTGTCCTTGGACAAGACACTGTAACCCCACAGTAGCACTGTCATCTACAGCACCTGTCCTAACAACAATTTCCCCAAGGAAATCAGTAAAGTATGTCATATAAACATGTACTGGCCAATTTATTAGGTACACCTGTACAATCTAATGCAGTGGTTCTCAAAGTGTGGTGTCTGCCCGACTGTTGGGGAATGAAGGCATGACTGGTGAGACAGAATGTGAGGAAATTGGTCATTTTTGTGCCTGCCTTCATCAATGCCTTTTTAAAACTGACAATAAAAATCATACACTAAAAACAAAACAGCCGCACATAAACAAAAGACCCATTAATACATTAGGACAAGAGGTAGAAGAACTATAATGCCAAACTGTAACCGTAATCCCAAACTACTTTTTAAATCTGTCTGAGAGAATGACACCACCCAGGATCTGTTAACGAAAGGCTTTTCCCCCACATTGTATGGGTATATAAGTTACTTGTTTCCTGCTTAAAGTGACAAACAGCAGCTCAGATTAGCTGCTGTCACTAACAAATGTTAATGCAACAATTTAAACCAGTGACAGAATAAGCATGTTTTCTGTGCTTTCTGCACGTTAGTGAAGGGAAAAGGCTTCAATACAAGACCACAGTTTATAGCCAAAGAGTGTCTATATGAGGTAAGAGCTTACACCTCTGAACAATCAGAGGATGGAAGGACTTCAGAATCTCCCAGTTCAAATTTTCATACGTCAATAATTCAGTATCAACCTGCAGTTCTGAATCAGGATCTTTAGTGTTTAAACAACTAGCTGTTGGAGGATAGGATGTGCCAAATTAAGTTAATGTGAATATATAATCACCTACCCTACAATTAGTATTAAGTCCTACTCTGTTATTTGCAGGCCTACAGTAATTATTTTTGTATATACTCAGCATCTTTGGTACAAATATTATGTCAAATAGGCAAATTCACTGCAATGTGTTGCAGTGCACACCAGGTTGTCACCTCCCACCCTGGTGTGGTCTGCCACCACAACCAAGAGTAAAATTAAACACTGCAGTAGTGTACTGAGGGTTTACTGGTGATGAAGGATGGGTGGGGCTTGAAAATCTCACTGTACTCAAAGTGGGGAATGACACAAAATGTGTCATCCAATAGAGCAGCTCTGCCATGAATGAAACTTTTAGAAAGGTGATAATCCTGTGTTTAAATTAGGGTCATAGTGGGTGGTGCAGGAGTTTCTAATACTTTGCCCCCCTCATTTATGGTAATAGCTTGACCAAAACACCAGAAACACCTCCAGATATATTGTACTTCACCTCCCACTATGGCCTAAACAATAAACACACAGTTTATCAGCTCTGACAGTATCAACAAAAACTAAGAAATTATGACCTTGTCCTAGTAGAATTCATGGCAGACTTGCCGTATTGGTTTGCATTACATTGTAAAGTTTTTCTAATAAGTGTAGGTGAGTGGAAATATTACGAAATGTTTATCCTTAATAGCCTTTTCTTCCCACAGTAACACAAATTAATGGTTATTTTCCATGCACCCCAATATAGAGTGTAGAGCTGTTTGTAAGTGAATCACTGGGCTGTTACAGTCTGCCTTTTTTGTTTGACTGTTGGAACTTTCTGACAGAGAGTAGCCTCACCACAGTTGCACTGGGGCTGTATTTGATGTGCTTAGTTGCTGTTAATGCAAACTAAACATTTCATGCAGCTGCTTCATATTAAAGTCTTTTCACGGATTAACCCTTGGAGGGTTTTAAAAAAATTTTAATGCATGAGAAGGCCCATTTAAAGATGAGCGTTACTTTGTTAGCTGCAGTGTTGTTCAATAAAAAGTTTACGTATCCATATGTGAATATTTTTGTGTCAATTTGTCAATATGTCATACGCCACAAGATGCTATCAGGGTTGCTCATTGCACTTTATGGGTATCCCAGCCACATGAAAATATGTTATTAACCTAGCGGTTTTGCCTTCTCCATTCACCTCTCACTGCAGTCAGGCTTCATATACTATATCTACAACAGAGGCAGAGAAGAGGAAAACCGTGAAGTATATCATTTGGGGGAAGGGTGAGTAGAGTATGTCAATAGTAGAGGGAAATTTCAGTGCACCCTCAGGGAACAATGTGGGAGTAGGTGTGAAAAGTAGGCTGGTACTGGTGATGTAGAATGACTAAACTTCCTCAGACGGGTCACAAAAGGGGCTGAGAGCTTGTGTGTGTGTGTGTGTGTGTGTCTTTGTGCCTCTCTGTAGCTGGCTGTGAATATAATTGATCGTGTAATGGAATTACATGGGACATGCATGAGACAACTAAGGAACAACTATTATCTGTACATAGAGTTGTGGTGAGTAAGGCCTTTCTGCAAGAAGAAATACAGATACTCTACTCTGCCAAGGCAGTGGTGTGGATGTAAAAATGACTGTGTATTAGTGTACCATATTTTTTTCTCTGTACAAAAGACTCTTAGCATGTTTTATGAGTATTATGATATGCTTGGATCTAGAGAATTGTGCAAGTAATAGCCTTGCTGAGACTAGATAATTAGCCAAATGCTGATTTCTACTCGACTCCCATAGGAACAGTGTCACCAAGGCTAAATATCACCCACTGAAGTGGTGCTTAGTTCTCTGTGTGGGCTGGAAAAATTGCAGTACTATATAGCCTGTGTTTATCTACACCTGAGTTTGTGTATGAGGGTTTGATTTGTCTCATGTTAAGCTATTTGTGACCAAACATTTCCTTTTGGAATTTGCTTATATTATTGCAGTTCTTTAGGCTGTATTCAGACAGACCTTTGCCCTATGTTAAAACAATGCAGGGGGCTGTGTTGATGGAAGATGTGTAGTTTGATGTACTGGTTAGACAATAAAGTGCAATCCAAGCAGTCAAGTTGCAGACACAAAGTGTGTTAAAGCTTAATTGATGCCAAAGCGTAGCGCAGTTAATACAACATCTGCACAGCCCTGGAAAGTTGTCATGGCAGCTGCTATTTTATCTTTGTACTTGATGATCTTGAGGTAAATATTAGAAGTACAACATTTACAGCTGTCAAACTGTCAACCTGCCTCCTTCATATTGTCTTTATATTTGTCATATGTACATATTTCTCTCTCCTTGGCTTATTTTTATTGTGTTTGTGTGCAGGAGCTCCAGTTTGAGCGGCTAACTAGGGAGCTAGAAGTGGAGAGGCAGATTGTGGCCAATCAGCTGGAAAGATGCAGAGTTGGGGCAGAGTCACCAGGTGCTGGTAGCAGCAGGTAATGAGAAGATGCATGTTCACAGACACACTCACATAACCACAATCCAACACATGGTTTTTTCATCCTTCACAGCAGTGACCATATTCCATAGTGTAACCTTATGGCATAGTGATGAAGCAACCCAGTGTGCTTAAATATGCCCTATTATTTTGAAATGGACAGAACTGCTTCACTGATACCTGAGATAATTTGATGCATACTGTAAATTTTCTTAAAACATGTTTAACTATTAACAGTAGATTGCTGGGCAGCAGTCACACTCCTGTCAGTGTGAAAAAGCTTTTGAGTTTGTTCTGGGAACTCATTCCTGCTTCATCAGCTACGACACCAGGCAGCGTGATCATCACACTTCAGTGACCACACATTCTGTCCTATCTGCTGTGGCTTAGACATGTCAGGTTCATCCAGAAAGTTCTGTGCCATGTATAGTATCCCAGTGGGCCTTGCAGTCCCACTATGACACCAGTCTTGATTATTACAAGCTTTGGCAGTTTGACATTGTGTGAATGTGACATTATATAGAGATGTACCCATATGCAAGCATGCTGTTGACAGTGACCATTAATAGATTTTAAAACCAATACCAGCATTTGTCCAGTATTTATTATGATGCTGATATGTTTGTTATATTAGTATCATGTACTGTCATGTATGGAAAGATCTGAGACAGGCAAATATGATTTGATTTGTATACCTACATTCAGTAAATCTAACATAGCATGGCAAAACATACTGTAGAAGGTAGCGCTGCTTGTTCTTTTTGACTATGAATCATGTATTAGTGGCACTGAATCACTACTGAAGCAATGAATTCTTCTGATCCTGATTCTGATCTTTTAGGTCTAGTAAAAAACATCTTTCCATAAAGTGGCGGGGGAAATTACAATAAAGGTTAATACACTGTGACATTTAAAAGATTGCTTAATGGGTAGATTTTGCAGGCACAATTAATATAGTGGTTCTTGGTGCTTTTCCTTATTTGCTTCAATTAAGGTTGGCTATGTAATGCCATAGTGCAGTGCAGTGCAGTGTTCTGTGGATATACTGTATATTTTTGTAATTACATATAAGGTTGCTCATACAAGGACATGATGGTGGGACACTGTGTTACATAATAAACCATCTTTGCAGATAGCCCTAAAAATGTTATTTTAGGTGTGTGCAGTTAGTCACAAGAGGGCATGTCCATCTGACTGGTATCAAGTCAGTGAAAACATCTGAATATTGTCAATAGCACATGATGTGGCAACATGTCAAAGCATCTCTGACCACTAAGCAAGTGCCTGCTCATCTGGGACATCTATGTAAACATCCACTCATGCTGGATGATTATTGTGAAGAACAGCACTGTTTGCTTTGTTGACATACTGAAAGCTTGATCACACAAACTACATTAAAGTCTTGTTGAGTACGCAGTTAATCTAATCAGCTCATTTTGGATGATTGTTCTTACACTTCCTCCAATCAATATTTGAATGTATAGTTAGTAGTTACTAACGATGCCAGGTTTGATGCAATTGGGGTGTGTGGGTGGGTGTGTGTGTGTGTGTGTGTATTAAAATATATAT
>OMLM01008141.1:0-15203 GCA_900302695.1 Helostoma temminkii
GCTGGAGTGTTTGTATCTTCCTACATTGCCAGTGAGTATTCTGCAAATTCTACATATTTTCTATTGCAGAAACTCGTGTAAATACTACTTAACCTTAACCTATCATTCAACGATTCCCAGCACATAATAAAATGCCGTCATGCTAGTTGCCCATGTAGGTTCCAGGGTTTAAAACCTCTGCACGTCAGTAGCCACAGTTTGTTTTAGTGCTTAACTCAATTTATTAAAACAAACAAAAATAGTGCGAGGAATACTGAATAAAATGCCCAGTAACAGAACATCTAGGTAACAGGTGATCTTATCAGTTCAAGATAAGAATAACCACATTACAAAGCAAATTAGAGATCCTGCCTATCTTTATTTTATCATCTTATCTTTTTTGCAGGAACTGCAAACAACTAAAATCAGACTTGTTTTTTCCTGATAGTCAAAAAGAACTGAAAGACCATATAAAGATTATTTAAAAAGATGTTAATGTATGACACCATGTGACGCGTAAACAGGACTGGTAGTTTCTCCATTATCGTTAGTGTCAACTGTAGCAGTATCTCTGTTAGATAGAGGAAGAAATTACGTGTAATTGCTTCCATCTCTTCATGTCATGACTCTTTTTTTCTTGTAACAAAGATGTGTATGCTATATGTTCTTTCATTATTCAGTCTTTCAAAACATACAAGAATAATTTAATTACTTTAATCAGATCATATCTTCAAGTCACAGAGGCCACTGCAGTGGATGCAGTATAAACATAAAACAGCATACATGTAAACATATTCTCCTGATTGCTGAGCATTTAGAGACTAATTTGATTAAATAATTATTGGACTATCTCAGTTTAAAAATGGCACAACAGCTGCCACTGCAGCTGCTTCATCTTATATCTGTCTAACTACATAAAGCCTGCAGGTCTGCAGTTATAATTTTAAGTAATATAAGTATTTACAGTGTTTATTTCTCAACCATTAAATAGATGTCTACGTCTCAAATTAACAAAATGGCAGTTTGATTCATCAAACTGGAACTAAAAATGTACCTGTCAGGCATCAGATCTTTATTTATACAAGTAGGAAAAAATGTAATCAATAGCTTGTTCACACAAACATAATGCACAGTCAGCTTTGCTGATCTTTCATTGCAGCAGAAAATATTCTTCCACAGTACAATGCAGAAAGGGAATAAAGGAGCTTCTCACAGCTGCAAAAAAATACAATTAAAAAGAAATGATGTAGTAAATTACCTTTGTGAACAGAAAACGAATAAACTATTAAAACATTAAACTCAATGAACAGCTATTTTACAGGTCAGAAGCACAACAGAATACTTACTTGTATAACTGAAGTACTAGTGTTTACAGCACAGCCGATCAATAACTACATGCACAATCTGACTCTCAGTGCACATGTGACATGTAGCTTTTCAAAATAAAATATAACCCTGCATTATTTGCTGCATTGTTTCCTGTCAAACCTTGTCATTTGAAGGCAATCTGAATCCAGTGTGGCACCTTGCAACCAGTTAATATACGCTACAATGAAAACTGGTGTACAAAGAAGTAATTGCAGCATATCTAAAGCTCAGCTCAAACGTAATATATAAAATAAAATCAGGGTTTTATTTCTAACTCATCACTAGGATAGCATAGAAGACGATCGTTAGTCTTAGTGTGGTGAATAAACAAACTTGTGAGTTGTGGGGGAATTTCAGCTCATGTTAGATGATGTTTGTAGATGCATTATGCATTTCTTTGTGGGAGGTGGTGGTGCTAGGTACTGGATGGTTAAAGTGGCCCCATCTACACACAACTCTTTCTGTATGAACATACTCCCACATTCCTGAAAGGTCAGGGTTGAACTGAGTCCAGATTTTTTTGTTATCATGATATTATGATGTCCTGCCAGTGCTGCTCCTCCACAGAGAGGAGAAAACAATAGTTGGAAAGAACTGAAGGAGAGGAAGTGAGCTCCTTATTTTCCTTCTCCACCCTCTCCACCAGCGGGGACATGGAAAGATAATCAGATGGGTGGGGGAAGTTCAGCAGTAACTTCCACAGCTTGACAAACTCTCAAACAAATTTACTGAGGTGAAGAGTATTTTATCTCCTCTAAGCTTCATGTAACTTGTTGAACCCATGTGAAAATTGTATTTGTTTTTTTTAATCATAGTGTGAGGAATTCTGTTCTGCCTTAAACAATAAAACGGATATAGATTATGGATAAGAATTTAAATTCTACGTTACAGCGCGTTTTGTTGTACTATAATGTAGGGGAATCCAGGTCTGTAAGATCTGTCACTTACTTTTCTGACACAAAATTACATTACATTATAAAAACGAATGGACCATTGCTTTTACAGTTAATTTGCCTCCTTTTTTGCTCAGACAGCATCTTTGTACTCTGGGTAAAAAATGTTAATTAAATAAAATATTTTCAGAAGATATTTAACCATCATTGACATTTTTAAAACTTGAGTTTTAGGAAGTGACATATATATGCATACAATTGTATATTTATTATATAAATTCACTTTATTTGACTTGGCAAAACATGATTTTAGTATAATTTTTCTAATGGCATTTTTGAAGCTGTTGGTTTAAATCTCTTGAATATAAGTAAAGTGGGAGACATTTTACAGACAATGTAACGGTACCAAGAGAAATAATGGAGCCAAATAAACACTTTGAAAGACATTTATCGAAGGTGTAAGCCCTCCAGATGGAGATGCCTTCATCAGCATACTAATGACGCATGTAACCTGTGCTGATGATGTTTGAGTCATCCATTTAAAACAGCCGGGAAGTTTTGTGTATTAAGTAAACTGAACACTTATGGACAAATGTATTT
The DNA here is from genome assembly GCA_900302695.1 of Helostoma temminkii. NCBI lineage: Eukaryota > Metazoa > Chordata > Actinopteri > Anabantiformes > Helostomatidae > Helostoma > Helostoma temminkii. Next base: position 2,841 of record OMLM01008141.1, read on the forward strand.
GTTTTGCTTCAGCTGTTTCTTTCTCTGCTCTCTGTTGTCATCACTTTCTCAGGGTTGGAGCTGTGTGATCCTCCCCATCGCCTCATGGTTGCCATGGTCGGTGGCTTCTTTGGCCTGTTTGCAGAGCTTCTGTTGCCGGGCTTTGCTGCTCTGTGCCGTGATTGGCCGATTCTGCAGGCCGTAGTCACTTTACCTCTGCTCCTGCTGCTTTCCTATTGGTGGTGAGTCACATGGTCATGTTTTGGGTGCATAGGTAGAAGCACCAAGTGTGTGTTTGGTGAAGCAGGGGAAGTTTATTATTTTCCTCAGTGTTCCAGTCTCTCATTTTGACATCATTTGTAACAGTATGTTTTATGTGTTTGCAGTTGCTTGTGTTTTTAAGTTAGAAGCTTTTTTAATTTGCAAGTTGATTCCAGTACTAAGGTGTATCTCCAAGTGTTGGCTTTACACTCAGTTCTTTGCTCTGGTGTCATGCGTATCAGAACGCAGTTAATGATGTTAGACGTCTGGACCAATGTAAAGCCTTATAAATACAAACACTATGCTAATGTTTTCTAGTCAATGATAAAGCCATATCAAATAATACTGGACAACTTTTTAAAATTCTTGTTATCAGTGAATATTAGATCTGTTTTCCTCTGAGATATGATCAGAGTTGTTTTCCTCAGCTGTGCATCAGTGTTTCCAGAGTCTCCTCGCTGGCTGCTGGCCACAAATCGGATTTCTCAGGTGAAGAGGAGCCTCCAGGAATTCTCTGCCAGGAATGGTGTATGTCTGCAAGATGAAATCTACCCTGGGGAAACCTTGATGTCAGGTACACATACACACACAAGTGTTTATATATAAATATATATACACATACATATATACACACACGCACACATGGACAGAAACATTAATGGTTATCAGACATTTCTTTCATGAGAAAAGTCAAAAACATCCATGCACCCACTCATTCCCACACAAACAAGAAAGAAAACAGGCAGTAACATGGTAAAATGTTATTATAACTTGAATGGGATGCTTTCATTTCATAGATGTTTTTCATCTCCCAATCTCACAGCTTTCCTCCTTCTTTAAAATGAGATATCAGAAAAATCAAAATATCAAAAAATAGCCCATTAAAAAAACCTCACAACATCCCCATCGTATACTAAGATTAAGTAAGATTATCTTGAGTGCAGAGGTAATGTAACAAGCCTAAATGACATTAGGACGTCCTGTTATTTGCTCACATCTTGACTCTGTTACTGAAGGTTTAAGAGCAGAGTTCTCCCATTTTACATTTACAGTTTAATGTACTGTAACACTGACTGCATCAGTGGTACTATAAGGACGGAGCTCAGGTGGAAGTATCAATTATTAGAAAATGCAGCGTGTGTTCTGTACAAGTGGGTATGATGAGTTGAATTGTGTTACTGTATTAATAGTAACAAGAAGATTCTGTATATTTAGTTTTTGTAAAATGGTTTGTGGATGTGTAACAAATAAAAATCAGCTTTTTATGTTTATAGAGATAGACTCAGCTTATGGCGATGACTGTCAGCCGCGGTACTATTCAGTCCTGGAGCTGCGTCGCACTCGTGTTATCTGGAAGAACTGCCTCATACTGAGCTTCGCTCTGTGAGTTTTTCTCTTTGTTAATCAAAATTAAATCTGTTTAATAATTAAAATGTGAGGTGCAGATTAAATAATGATCTTCAGACACTGTAGGTTGTTTCTTGGATTTCACAGATCGTCTAACTTTCTCTTCTTTCCCCTCCAGGTTCATTGGAACAGGCATCCAGTACTGTTTCACAAGAAACCTGCATAGTTTTTCTAGAAACTTCTACTTCAGCTACTTCCTCAGAGTCATAACTGGGGCACTGGGCTGTATCTTTATCTGTTTGTCTGTCAACCACTTTGGTCGACGTGGTATGCTTCTGCTTACAGCCATCATCACCGGGCTGTCATCGCTGCTGCTGCTGGCCCTCACTCAGTGTATGTTACATTCTCACCTTCTGTTCACAAAATAATTACTGACATTTGTGCCCCAAAATGAATTTATGCCAATGATAACCAAGTGCAGCATCTTTAAGGGGCTCAGAACACCAAGACAAGTGTTAAGTTGTCATATTTTAGAAAATATAAGATGATTTTTTTTATCATAACTAACATTTACATTATACTTTTAAGTAGAAGAACTAAGTAAAATTTGATAATATGATTATGTATCTTTAAGATCAGGACACAGCATTTAGTCACCTTATAAGCATTTAATCTGTTTCGAGTTCCCTGAGATTCACATGACAGATTTAGGTCAGAGGCCTAAATATGTCTCTGCTGTTGATACTGCAGTCATAATGTTTGCACAGAAAATTGGTTTATTGTCGTTGTGCTTTCTGTTTGTCAGACCTGCATGGAGGACTGGTGTTAGTGCTCTCTTTCGTGGGTCTGCTGTTCTCTCAGGCTCTTGCCATGCTCAGTGTGTTCTTCGCATCTGAAGTGATGCCAACTGTAGTTCGGTAAGTGATGAGAGCGTGACTGGCATCTGAATGGCTTCTGAAGGATACTTATCAGATCCAGTAGCATGTTGGAGAACTTGTCACAGTTCTGCTGAGGATTTATATTACGGTATATATTTATACCGTCTTAATGTTCTCTCTGTTCAGAACTTTAGGTCTTGTCACCGAATATAGTTCTTTGACTCTGGCTAAATGGGGGCAACCAAAGCGACATTTTTAATTCATAAGAATCTTGATATCAAGTGACCAAAATATATGCACAATCCTGTCTTTGTTATGTCATCAAATTCCATCAAAGACTAAAATGCACAATATATTAAGTTTTCGAAGAAGGATCATGTGTGTGGCTATAACCTGCTATAGCTTATTGTGACATGCATATTAGTCCACTGCTAAAATAGACTCCTTCAAATGCACAATTTAACCAAAAGTGATCAGCTGTTTTGGAAAATTATTTTAAAAAGATGAAAGTATTTTCAGGTATTTGTAGAAATCAGTGGGCTCTGGCTTGACTGTTATAGGTAGAAAAGTTGGAGATGGAGAGATACTTTAAGACACCAACACAAGATTTAAAGCAAGATCTGAAGTGTTTTCTGGCCATTGCCCCATCCCCCTTCCTCTCTCTTGATGACCTTTGTTCTCTTTCTCCTTCTCTGCCAGAGGTGGTTGCCTTGGCCTGGTGCTAGCAGCAGGTTGCGTTGGCATGGCTGCCTCCTCCCTAATGGAGCTCCAGAATAATGGCGGCTACTTCCTCCACCATGTTGTCTTTGCCTCTTTCGCTGTCCTCTCCGTTCTCTGCATTATGCTGCTACCCGAAAGCAAACGCAAGCAACTGCCGGACTCTCTGAAAGAGGGCGAGAGCCAGCGAAGACCACCTCTCTTCCTGTCACGGCCTGACAGAGACAACCTGCCTTTGCTGTGCACCCGAACACCTTCATCAGAGTACAACCCCGATAACTATTCCCGCTTGGTCTCTGCCACCCGTAGGATGTTGATTAAAGATAACTCTCCTTATAAGATTAGTGAACCAGCTCATTCCCCTCTGCTCTCAGACAGTGAAACAAGGGAACAAAAGAACGAGACACTGAAAGAGGCCATATCTCAACTCAGTTAACATACACTGTTCATCCTCTTGTAGAGGCTGGGCTCCTTCTTCTGGACATCTAACAGTCAGCCATCGTCCTCTACTCAACTATTGTCCGAGTCAATGGCTGGTCATAACTGGCTCTTCCTTTTTGCTTTTAACTCTTTAAGTTATTACTGTGTGGTGGCATTTTGTCGGATGGATTTAGATAATGCACTGGAAAAAACGGTGGCATGTTTTTTTTCTTTATAACAAACATTACAAGGGCTAGTAAAGTCCCCTTTCGACTGTGAGATTGGATGCTGTTGTTTGTTAGATTTCCTTAAATGGTCAGCCTGTTGCCAGTCGCACTGCTCTGCTGCGTAAAGGCATTCAAACAAAAATATTAGACATTAGATTAACCCAGTTCACCACTCGGCCATGCAGCTGCTGTTGGTCGTGTGAGAAGCAGCCATTTGTCTTTTTATTAGTAACTCATGCTCTTTACATGATGTCTCTGTGTCTGATTTACCAGCAGTGTCTCAGTGCTGAGGAGCTCAAAGTGCACTGATCCACACTGTTGTTGAGCGTCGTTATGCTTGGTAAACACACAGGAGGGCACTAGATGGTGCACTGGCCACTGAATATGATGACAGTCGAACATTTAATGCTTGCCACATCCAAATGGTGTTTGTAAGTTAACATCAGATACACAGCAGGCGGTTGTGAATTTTGTCTGTGTCTTTTCATGAACCACTTAGTTTTGTTACCAAGTGTTATTTAAAAAGGTGCTGCCGTTTGAAAGAATGATCAATTTGCAAAAGTACTAACCACTGTAGTGACTAGGCAAAAAGTGACTCTCTTCAGTGTTTGTGATGATTTTTTGTGTCTGTGGTAATGAGTGAAACATGATGCAACAAATAGTGATGTCAGTGCTTCAGAATGTAATAGGACCAACTGAGTGTCCTTAGTTTTTCTCAATGCCTTAATTCTCTGATAAACTAACTTATTTTATGTTTTTCTATACCTAATATTTAGTTTTAAACAATGCAAATATTGTGTATGTGTAATGCCTTTACAGCAAATTGAATTGTAATTATTTCCACATTGTTATGGAAAGGATGTGGGACTGTTCAGAGTTGGCTTTTGTGAATGTTTTATGTAAAACAAACAACTTGATTGACCCTCAGGATTCTACAAACTGTGTACTGGCTATAAGAATTCATGATTTTACCTTCAGAGAGCAAACAAAGGTGCTTTTGTGTTAACTGAAGGTACTCTAGAATGGTTCGAGGAGGTCATTTAGCTTTTTTATGTCAATATCAGTATATATGTGCCTAAAATGTAGTTGTTAAGTAAAACCAAAGGAACTAACAGATACTGATTTGTTTTTATATAAACCGTCGGGCCATCAGTTTACAAAACTAAATTAAATCAATTTTCTTATCCCGATACAGAGCGAACTATCTGGTAAAACTCCCATTTTGTGCTCAAGGTATCCATTGCTCAGAGGTATTACCCTCTGAGAACACTAGATGGCGCTCTTATCTTAGAAATATGAACATACTCGTGCTGAGGAATAATTTTGTGTGTGGATGTGCAATCGAGTCTGTGTAACTTTGTCTGTTTTTGTCCTCACACACTTGCATTTGCCCACAGCAGCCTTTTTCAGTTTCATGGTGGAAAATAACCATCAGAGCAGCAGAAACTTTGACTCAGGTTTAAATAAACAAAATGTGGCTCTACTTGATTATTGTGACTTTTATTTGCACTTACTTAAAACAATATGTACAGCTACAAGGAATCCATTAAAATTATCCGTTAAATACTATTTAAACTCCTGCTGCTGTGTGTTTCTGTCAGCACTATCGTGAACTCAGTGACATACAGTTAATACATATAGTCTACAATGCTGTCAATGTAATATAAGCCTGAAGACCCAATGTAAGCAGAAGTGCCAATATGCTGAGTGAAGGGATGACTCCAGCACTGACATCAGTACTGGGGTAACCATAGCTCGTCCTGCACGTGTTCTTCACCTCGTCGTATGGAATAGGAACATCATCTGGACTTGTGTTGATCAGGCTGTCACGTACCTAACATACAAAGATATGACTGTCAGGCAGCAGAAAAGCACTGACAGATAAGTCAGAGCGGCAAGGTTTTAATTCAGAAGTGCATTAAAATGAAACATTGATGAATTCAAAAATCCGTCGTTCAGACTAATTAAACCTAAATGTGCAGTCACACAACCACGCTGACATTCCAATCTTTCTAGCTTTACACCCCTAGTTGGTAACTCAGAAACTTATTCACAGTCTGAATCTGTAAACTCGGTGGAGTTCCCCTTGGTCAACAGATAAAGTGCTGTGTGGATATGCAAATCAAAAACCAAAACAGTGCAGTCAGGTGGTTTTGCATTGTACTTGAAGTAATAAAGAAATACAGTACACACAAGCCTGTTTGTGTGTGTGTGTGGAGGACGTGTATATTTATTCCTCACCCTCTCAACCTCCCTCATGACCCGGAGCAGGTTATTTCCCAGAGCACCTTTGATGTCCTCGTCAGTCCATCCTCTCCTCAACAGTTCAGCCACTATGCTGGGCATCTTGGACACATCCTCCAAACCCTCTGGGACTCTGGGAGGAAGACATGAAAAAAGGATGATTCTGCTTCCTAGCAGTGTCGCTTTTACCTCAGCTCTTCAATGTTTTGACAGCAACTTATGTGTCTAGCCCCTTTTAGTATCCTTAAGATTAAATGTTTACGAAGAAGAAAGAAATACTTTATGTAGGATCAAATTAGTTAAGCTAATGCACTAACAAAAGTCTTTAAATTAATATTAGAAGCTTTTATACTCACCTGGGTACTCCATCGTAATCTCCACCAAAACCAACACAACCCGGTCCAGCCACTTTCCTTACATGGTCAAAGTGATCTACAATGAAAGCAGTAAAAAAAGACATTAATCCACAATAATTCCACCAAAAAACAAGACAGAACGCGTCAGGCAATCTTTTGTGCCCACTGCCATTAGACTGTACAATAAGAACATTATTTTATATTACTTTGTTTTACTTTCTTCGTATTGTGCTGTGACAAGGGAATTTCCCCGTTGGGGGTGATTAATGTATTCTCTTATCTCTTATTGCTTAAACTAGACACATGTAAAGATTTTACAAAGAATAAATGATAATAATGTTAATATTTAACCATGTTTAAAGTGGTTGTCAAGGTCAAAACAGTAATTTACCAGCAACATCTGTGAGCTTAGCGGCTTTGTCGCAGGTCACATAGTCATTGTAGAAGTTCACCATGACGATTCCACCTGTTTTATTCTGGAGAGAGAGACAAGATGTTACATGACAGCAAAACCCTTATAGGACTGACCTAGAAACTTGAAGCTATAGGATGGGAAAAAAGACTGCGTAGTTAAAGATTCTCTATAGTGACCAAAAGTGAATTGACATAACCTGGACTGAAAGATGCATTCAAGCCTGATAATCCAAGTACACAAGGGTACTGAACTTTGTTTTCTTATCTGTCCATCTCATGGTTATAATTTGTTTTTTTATAGTTGTTTTATTTTACAATGTTACAATAAAACTCATAAAAATGTTTGACTAAACGACTGCCATTATCCATGCATGTTATATAAGCACTTTCAACTCTTTGGTCCCGTAAAGACCATTTACATGTGTTTGTTAGCTTCACATCACTTCCAGTATCAGTGGTAGTATAGAAACACTGACTTCATACAGCTATACCACTACATGTCAGAAGGAAAAGTATTTTTTATTTTTCACTGTATATGTTTAACAGCTATAGACAATAGGTAACAGATTTTATTATGTAATAAATTTATAAGTGTCAATAAAAAGCATTAAACCTTCTTAGAAGTTTTCACTTTTTATTTTTTTAGTGATTCACAAAGTGCAGTCAGTGTGATTGCCAAGATGAGTCACACAGTTAGTTAAATGGAGATCACCTGAGTGCAAAGTGTTTCAAGTGTCAGAAATATAATCAGTATCTTGGCCAAAAGCCAAACCAGGAAGACAAAACAACACTCCAAGTTACTGAAAAGTGTTAGTCTGAGGATGGATACCAGAAAAAGTCACTGAATTGAGAGTTTAGTAAAAATCTATAATTGAGAAATGGAAGGAATATAGTACATGAGTAAATCTGCCCACAGCAGACCATCAGCAAAAAGTTAGTGTGCATCATTATCTCGCTTCACTTTACACACACAAATGACTCACAACTTTCTGAAGAACATCATCTGGGACGTTCCTCTTGTGTGGACAGATGCTGTAGGCAGAGGAGTGGCTAAAGATGACTGGAGCTGTGGACATGTCCAGTACCTGGTTCATCACTGCCTCAGACACATGTGCCAAGTCGATCAGCATCCCCAGACGGTTCATTTCCACAATTACTTGCTGTGGTAGAAAACCACTATGATTACTTTCATGACGTTAAATAGTTTCTGTTACCAAGAAGTATATATATATACACACAAATTATTAAAATCTTTTTAATACTTTGTTTGCACTCTAATACAATAAGAAGAGTATAAAACTAAAATGTGTCCATATTGTTTGCGAAGACATTGAGCATATAAAATTTTTATTGCACTAATCTGTAACTTATTGCATTTTAAAAGCATATTTTGCCCACATAGACTTGTAAACTGACCTTTCCAAAAGAAGACAGGCCTTTGTGTTGAGGTTCTTCTGAATCAGTGTCAACAAGCCAGTTATCCACCCTGATAGGAAAAATATTGAATTAAATTAAATTTACACTGCTCAAAAAAAAAGGGAACACATAATCATTCCAATGTAAGTCCAAGTCCATCACACTTCTGGGATATCAATCTGTCCAGTTAGGAAGCAACACTGACTGTGAATCAATTTCACCCGCTGTTGTGCAATCAGGTGGAAATCAGAGGCAATTAGCAAGACAACCCCGATAAAGGAATGGTTCTGCAGGTGGTGGCCACAGACCATTTCCCTGCCATTTTTATACTTTTATTTTGAGCATTATTCTGAATCCAGACCTCCATGGGATAATAATTTTGATTTCCATTGATCATTCTTATGTTATTTTGTTCTCAAAGCATTCCACTGAGTAATGAATAAAGATTTTCAACTGGAAGATTTTATTCATCGAGCTCTAGGATGTGTTGTGTAAATTTTTCCTTTATTTTTTGAGCAGTGTATATTACCACAAAAAAACTAAATTGACCACTGAAAAAAATTACACTGGTTTTAGCTAAAATCATATTTATATTCAATATACATACACATGAAATAAGTAAACAAAAGGCAGGTGAGTATATACATAGATAAGGAATCGTAGCCATCTACAGTTACAGTAACTTAGTCCTCACTGCTACCTGCAGCTGTATAACTCCCTCTTTCAGAGAATTTGATACGTACAGACCCCTAGAGAGTAAAACTGCCCTGCAGGAATTCCCCGTACTCTACACAGCACAGCTTAGACTGACCTTTAGGTCTAATGGTCATATGCCAGTAACTGAGTTTATCTGAAAGCTTAGCTAATACATGCAGAAAGTCCAGCCTTTTTTTCCATTAAGAATGTCTAAATATTTCTCTAAAGCAGTTTCCCAAGACTGAATTGTTGGTTCCTATATATATATTGAGATTTTACTCAACACATGAAGAGCTTTTACAATATAATGCTAGTGCATTATATTGTAAAAGCTCTTTACAGATTAATTTGCAGGTATATAAACCTGCAGCTGAAAACTAAACTATTTTGATCACAAATTTTTTAAAAGTCATTTAAAAACACAATTTCATTGTTGCTGCTTTACTGGATTTCCTGGTCTTAAGTAGCATCAAACTGAATAATTTTGAAAGCTGGCTACTGAACACTTGTGCGTGTACTTTGTCTGTGTGTGTGATGGCATAAATCATTTGTGTGCTGCTGGCTCTTACCAGGGTGTGTTGCAGGAGTGTGTGAGTGTGAGGTAGCGGACCCCCAGGTGGTACATGGTGCGCAGGGTGCCCAGACTACTGTCAATGGAGTGACCCCCCTCCACCCCGATCAGACTGGCTGTCTTGTTCATTCTGAAGGCCTCCATGATGTCTGAGCAGTGGGGACATGACAGTGACAGGTGATTAAAGCAGAAAGCAGAAGCAGGTATGATCACAGTGGAACTGTGCTAACAGCTATAGGCCTCACCTTGGCTACTCTTGGCAAACATAAAGATTTCTGGGTATTTTTGACACATCCTGTGAATCACATCTATCTGTTCGAGTGTTTGTCTTACAGCATCTTTGTCCTGAGTGCCACAGGGAACATAGGCTGCCCAGAACTGAAAGAGGAACACAATGTATTAATTATCAGCACCACCATGTATCCAGGGAAAGTTTAAGCAGCTGCTATGTTCCTTATTAGAAGCACATCACTTTTACTGATTGAGTTTATATGTGTTTAAATGTCCTATGAGTGTGAGACAGAGTCTCGCAAAGGCTGCATGTAAACCAGAATTTTCAAAATTGTTAAGAAAAAGTACAAATACTACAATGTAAAATATACTAAGTAAGTACATTACAGTCATTTGGCAGACACTTTCATCCAAAGTGACAACTAAGGGGTTTGGTGTCTTGCCCAAGGACACCTCACCATGTAGCCAGTAGGAACTGGGAATCAAACCACTAATACTAGGGTTGGCAGACAACTGCCCTACCAACTGATCTACATGATCTTTTTTCATTTGAAATTTTTACTCAATTATAAGCACAGAAGAATTAGTAGCAAGGTAAGGTAGGAAGAGTGCAGAGGTGGTAAGTGACTAAGCACATTTATTCAAGTACGATACTTAAGTATTTCCATTTTATGTAACTTTTACCTTTTTTCACTACAAATCAGGAGTATGTACCTTTACTCCACATTTATTTTAACAGCACTAGTTACTAGTTATTTTTTTTGTTATACTAATAAAGTGCTGAAAGTGCTGAAAGATCAAATTTGTCTTATCTTATCTTATCTTATCATTTGTGGATTAAATGTCTATCACTACATAAAGTGATTCAAATCTGCCCCACCATTACAGACTGCTGTTTTTGTTTACAAAAGTATATTATATTTCAGACCCTATATTTTGCGTTAAAATTTGTGTTAAGAATTTGCTCTAAATTATAGTTTTAGAAAGAAGCACAAAGTGGATGCACACAGGTAGAGTACAGAGTATGTAAAATAAACCCCTAATTTTGGTTATTATGCACATCATTATGACTTTGTTCTCAGCGATTACTCACATCCTGTCAGATATGATTTAATACAATTCAATAATATTCAATATAACATTAGATTTACAAAATGTCTGTGAAGCTGTTTTGAAGACAGGATGTGTGACCCAGCAGTTAAATAATCACTTGACCTTGAAAACACAGTTTCCTTCAATTTCCCACTTCCCAGCACATTCTGTCCTGTATGTACCTGTGCTCCCAGCCTTCCATCCTTGATCTTACGGATGTTGGTGTGTGTTGTGTTGAGTGTGTAGAGATCCACTTTGTTGAGCTCGTTGTTGAATTTCTGTCGAAGTTGCCATGGTAGGTCGTTATGACTGAAACATCAGAAATTGAAAGACACATACTCACAGAGCCATTTGCCAAAACCTTCATAAACTCATTTGACAGAAGGGAGGAAACACATTGCAGGTGTTACTCTAATATGGCACAGAGCAGATGATTACAAGCATCATGTGAAGCACAAATTATGTTCCCACTTACCCATCAATGAGTGGTGTCTCAGACATGAGCTTCAGAGCTCTGGTCATGAGCGGGTCCTCCGCCAAGGTCAAGACATAAGACGTGATGCATAGTACCAAAGGTACGGTTGAGAGAACCTTCAACAACATTTCTTAGCCTTTTTCACACAGTTGAATGTAGTTTTTTATCTGTGTCCCTAAACTTTGTTTTTGTCCACAATTTAACCAATAGTACTCTTTTTTTACTCTTTTTAAATTTCGCTAATCCTGATTCTACTAACTTCCTACTACCACTACTAAATTCTTTCTGATTTGCCAAAATTAGTTTTGGGTTTGTAGATTATTTCAACCTCCAGTTTTCTGTCTGTTTCTACTGAATAATCCTGTGAAATGTCATCTCTGCTCACTGCTCCTCCTCTGTCTTGAGTCTGTTTCTCATTACAGTGTCAGGTGTTATAAACATGTTAGCTTAAACATTATCTCAGTTTTATAATCGTTATTTCTCATTCATATGTCATTCTTGTGGCCTTGTAAAAGTAATCACACAGCTGATAAATCAGCACTACTGTAAAAAAGAGTAAGTGTAAGCCTCATAAAAAATAGATGTAGAAGATGTTTATACAATAATTCCTCACATAAAGAGACACCTAGCAATTTGTGATGCGACTTGAAAACAAGAAGACCTTGTACAACAAGGGTGAACACTTACTGTGTTTATATACAGTGTTGTGGCAATTTCCATCTGTACTTTGTCATAGAACACTGAAATTCTAAAACTTACATTATGTCACATTTTAAGTGCATTTTACCTGAGTTCTGCTTTCTAAATGTCAAGCATTTTGTTTTCATTTGACATGCTTTTCCACTGACAGGGAGAAAAAGTACCATAATTTTTTTTTACTAAGCAATCATTGCAGTGTCCTAGTACAATAGTATATTGTTTCATATGGTTAACGAATACCATAAAAAGACCAACACCCAAGATGAAATGATTCCAGAAAGTGTTGAGAAATATGTACACACACACCTACACACCCCACACACACATCTATCATTATATA
>OMLM01008142.1:0-16652 GCA_900302695.1 Helostoma temminkii
GAGTCACTTTAAAGAGTGTGAGTATTTATGAAAATTTTTTTTTATGTCAATATTTTTAATCAATTTCCTTTATAGATTTGTGTATTCACTTTGACATGAAGGTGTTGTTGTTGTTGTTGTTGTTAGTCTTTGTCAAAAAGCCAAAGTAAGTCATCCATGATTCAGTATTGTAAATAAATAAATGAATAAATAAAACTTCTAAGGAGGATGAATACTTTTTATATCCATTTTACATTTGAAATTAAAAGGTAGCGTAACTACAGAGCTTAATCTCTGCTAAGCTGCCTGTTTTCCTTTCTGTAAGACAAAATTATGTGGTGTTATTATTTTCCCTGCTATTATTAAGGATTTTGATCCTTTGATCCCTATGTTATCACAAACTCAGTTAAGATATTTGAGTATCGAAAGAGATATTTTCAGACCCAGGAAACAGGGAAAAGCAGGTAAAGCACACTGCAGAGTGCAGTCTGGTAAAATTTCCATGCCATATCATTAGCCAGTGTTGCTGACTTATCTTGTATGTTTTGACTTGGATTAGCTCTATTAGCAATGACTATATCTATTGTAATTGTCATATTAATGGAAAAAAAGTACGTAAAATAAGCATGTTTCAGTTTGTGAAAAAAAAATCACACAGCACAAGTTGTGTTAATGTATTGTAAAACTATACATTGATGATGTACATGTACTGTGATAAGATAATAAAACTTTTGTTCATACAGTATGTCCAGAAAACATGCCATCACATGAGTGATGGTTATGAATAATAACAGATGCCTGTATTTCTGACAGGTTCTTAATGTCCTAGAAGCTGCTTTAAAGTCGACCTGCTAGTTAGTGAACTCTCTGAACCGTCTATGAACACATCAGTGCACATACAACCATCTGCAGTATTCTCACCTCATGCTCTCTTCTGGGAGAAAAGAGGAAAGGATGCAGGGAGGACAGGAGACGGAGGCTGTCAACTCCCAGTATCTAATTGAAGGTGTCACGGTTGTGTGTCTCCTCCTCGTCTTTCCCAGCCTCCCCACTCCGCTCAGGGCAAATATAGCAACAGGCACCACAGGGGAGGATCTGTGCTTTGCTACCATGTTTTTTTTTTTGGCCATCTGTATGGTAGAGTGGGGGAATTTTATCCTTTAATCTGCATTTATCATCTCAAGGGTGCCAGTGATGAAATAACAAGTGACAGTAGTTGTTAGATTCTGTGCTTTTTGACATTTGTGTTTAAGAGTTTGTGTCAGGGTTGGAATATCATAAATGCCCTTTCTTTTAATCTTACTCATAAATATCCAGAAAGTGCTACTTGCTCGAAATTCCCTTTGATCCCGAATAGCTTCTTCAGGACAACTATGACCTGGATGACTGAGAATCTCAACAGATCATAGTCTCATCTTCATATTATAATAGACAGCAAAAGAGAAAATTATTAGGCTGAAATGTAGTCATAAACCTATCAATTAGGCATATGGCTTCATAGCTAAATGAATTAAACTATTATGAATACTGTTATCTTCACTGCCCTTAAGTAAAAGTAGGATGTGTGTGGGATTGAGGGGGCTGCATTGTTTCTTACCAACTGTTACATCTGAAAGCCAGCATTGTGGCAATAGTGTAAATCCTCAGGATTCTAACGACTTTAAGATAACAGGAATACAGCCAGGAAATGTGGCTATTACTTGAATCAAACATAGCAATTGAAAAAGCCAACACTCAAATTGATCCTCAAAAACTAATGTATGCTAACGCATCTCCAGCATTACATATTTTCTGCCCCAAAAATCTCCCCGATAGGTCAGTATTCAAACCAGATGGAGCAAATGCTAATGCTGAAAGAAAAGCACTTTGTTGTTATGTGTTGTATTATTGACATGGCTCCTAAATGAGAGGTAAAGCTTAGTTTACTGCTGACCATGTTGACTTTCTTGTTGTACTGTGGATATTGACCTGATCAGTTAACCAGTCTGCTTTTGCTCAACAAAATCAGCTGTCTAAATCAGTAACTTTACCCATCTATACTGTATAATATATATATATATATATATACATACTATATACTGTATACTATACTGCATCTGTCTTTGATGCATCTGTCAAGCAAATAATGCTGTTTGTAGTGGTGTCTGTAACATCCTTTTTTGCTTTATGTTTGCCTTATAGAATTAGTACAACCAGTATGTAGAAGTAATGTATTGCACAATAAGTACAATAAATACCAGGAACATTAAGCCAAAAAATTGTCTCATAATAACAAAAACATCAAGTAAATTACGAAACTGAAAATTATCCTTATAGTACTTCATCAATCAGCTTGAAGAAGATAAAGTACATAGACTGAATATGACCAGTTATTTTCTCAATTAATCAAATGATTGTTTAGTCTAAAAATACCATAAATAGTAAAAATTTAAAAGACAAACATTTTTTAGAACTCTCTGACATGGATAGAAAACTTGGAAAACTGTTCACACCGAGGAGAGGAGAAGGAGTATAATTAGATAGAAACTGACTTAAATGATCAGTTGATCATCGTAATGGTTGCTGATTTTGTTGATTGAAAAATCAAGTAACTGAGTAATTGTTTCAGCTCATTCCCCATTTATTCCATGTTAATTTATGCACTTAGTAAGTACGTGGTCTTGCAGATATATTTGTGTGAATATTAACAGATTCTGCAGTAGCTGTTGCTGGTGTAGAAGGGCTAACATGTCTCTCTGCGGAGCAGAAATAGTAAGCCATACATCAACCACACCCCACATGGCAACAGACAGCAGAGCTGCAAACACCTACTCACAAACTGAACACACATGCACACATACTCCCACACGCCGTAGTCTGTTTGCACCTAGCTGATATTACAAAAGCACATTATCAGTGCGACACCATTGCAGACTCTGTAATGCACACTGAATGTCAGACAGACACAGTAGCTTTGACAAGTTAGTTCAGACCGTGTCAACAGCTCTTTGAAAGCAGCAGGCTGCATGGACAGAGCAAATCCCTCTGGAACACTGTGGCAGTGGAAGTTGTTGAGTGAAATATTAGGCCCCCTTCTGTAAGAGCAGCTCTTCATGTGGAACCAGAGAGAGCTGGTAAGAAATACAGTGGCTGAGAGGGGAGTAAGAGAGGTGGGCGTAATTGTATCTCAAAATGAGGTTAACCACATTTGAATTCAATGGGCCAGCTACATAACCTCACTGTAAAGAGTGGTTAAAATGAAGAGAAGGGTGCTAGGATCAAAACTACTTGTCCTACAAATTGTAGAGGGTTTTATTGTCCCTTTTTTGGTCCCAATTCATGCTTTGTTCAGACAAAGCTGTGTGATTATTGGCTGGGAGATCTTGCCAAAGCGCTGAAGAATCATTTAAAATCACAGAAATATGAAATATGCACTTTTTGTCAGGCTTTGTGGGCCTAGTATGTTCTAATGTGGTCCCTGTAGATTGCCTTGTCCTAAAACTTTTGTTAATACAGAACTAGTGAGGCACAATTAATCATTTTTAAATTACAATCTTGATTCAGACCCCTATGCCGTCTCATTCTTATGTGACACGATTCTGTCACGTTTGTATTCATTGGGAGAGCCACTGCATAAAACCAGGTACTCCGCTTTTCTAACTAAGCTGTATCAGCAAAAGACAAGACTGTGTTAAGGCATGTGACAAACTACTCAGAAATAGGGGAGAATGTAAAAGTATGCCCTGGTAAACCAGAACCTACACACACACATACACAGGTGATGGCATCAATAGAGGCATTATTAGTGATGGATGACAAAAACACCATATGTGGCACCAGAGGTTTCCTTGCCGGAGACAGATAGGGGCTTTAGTATCAAATTCAACACCAAAATCTGCATTGACTGTGAAAGGCATACACCTCACAGCACGTCACGTCATCAGAGGAGGGGATGGCTGCAAGTTTAAATCAGGTTTAAATGGCAACTGAATGTTTTTCCAGTTTTACTGAGATACTCCCTATGTTTGCTCAGTAAAAGGTCACGTTATTTAGTGCACAAGCGAACAGCAGTGCTGATTTTTCTTTTTCTGAGTTCTGAGTTTTTCTTCCTGACTGTCTCCTATTTTGTTGTTAAGAACCACATCATCAGTCACTCGTACGGAGCCTGGGAGGTGCCATGGGGGGGACTAGATTGTGTGCATGTATTACTAAACTGAGGGCACAAATTACTAAATTGAGAGCACAAATAGCCAAATTGAGAGCACAGGTTACTTAAATTGTGCTCTTGATTTATTGCTTTTTGTTTTTGGCAGCTCAAATAAGTTCATAGGTAAATGTATCTTCAGCTGCATGGACAACATCTGTAGGTAGGTCTTTTATACGTGTTACATCTTGGGATAGATTCATAAACATTACTGAGACCATTAATGTCTCATGTTCTCAATTTAGTAAGCTGTGCACACAATTTAGTAATGCATGCTTTCAATTTAGTAATTTGTGCTTTCAATTTAGTAATCCATACACATTAATTATTTTTTTCTATTTTCCCCTTGGCACCTCCCAGGTTTCATACCAATGTTTTGCAGAGTTATGTACATGTAATAAAAAACTCTCAGAAATTATGACCTGGTTGATACTGCTATCATTAACTTCTGAGTAGTAGGACAGATCATCTCAGATCACTTTTGTTGAATCTGAAAAGTAAAAGATAACGTGTTGAGAAAAAAAAGAAAAAGAAGAAAGCATGGAGTAGTGTGGGAGTTAGCAGGTGCTAATTGAAACCATCTTGCAAGAAAGCGCAGAATGCCATTTTACCACAGCTGCTGCCTCAGTTTCTCTCCCTTATTCAGTTCCAAATGGTAAGGGCTTTGCATTTGACTGGCTGAGTAATCACTCCACGCAGGCTGGGATGCAAGCATGTGGATTAACTAGGCCAATTAACCAAACACTGAGACATCTAGTGATGATAAAAGTCATGCTACTTTTCTCATCCAAGTGCCATTCATCAGCAACAAAGGAGCTGAAGCAACACTACAGTTTACTGACAGTGGCCAGGTTTTCCTGTTCAAGCCTCTTGACCTCAATACAGCATGACTGTGTTTCTCTGGGGCTCTGCAGTTTTCATGCTTCAAAAATACTCTTCTGGACAGCTTAAGAGAGGGACAGACAATGAGAGTTTGTGCCAATGTGTGTGTGTGTGTGTGTGTGTGTGACCATGCCATAGAGTGGTCTTCGTGCTGACACTTGTCCAGTCTGCTCTTGTCTACTTGGCTGCTGTGCAGTACATTGGCCCCAGCTGACCCAGGATCAGTTCATGTGCTCAGCAAAAGAGAGAATGCAAGCTTCAACTCACTTAATGAAAATCTGCTCTATTGCCCCTCTGCTACTTGGGCTGGGTGATAAGGGAAAAAAATGTATCATGATAATGATTTTTTTCATATCAGTCAATATTGATATGTATCTGCATGTAAATCAAATTCCTGTTTCTGTAAAGCTTAAGCTTCTTTTTTTCTAGATGTGCAGATATCATAAGGTTAATTCATGCTTGAATCTTATGCTTGAATTTCAACTGTGCTTACTGTCATTATGTCTTTTGCTTTAAAACACCCTCTTTCTTAGCTTATATTTTGGTCATAAAGCATGGCACTAGAGAAAGTAAACACTATTGTGTGTTATTGTTGCAGTATCACTCTGTTTTAGGAAGACAACTAGCACTTGTGTAGGTCTGGGACTGTAAGTATTGCAATGTGTGTTCTCTAAAGGATGCCACTGCTTCACATACAGTAGTAAAAAGAGTAGGGGTAATAGCCGTCTTTGTGGTAACATGTTTTAGACAGTTTGCAGTGCATGCCACTCTGCTTTTCAGTTGGACTTTAATTAACATGTTTTAATATCTCCACCAAATTCCTCTGAACCTTCTTTTTCACATTGTCTTAGTGTTTTGAGCTTTGGGCAGTGTCCACTGGGATGTCTTCTTCAGCTGCTACCAGCAGATACTACGGTTTGTGCTATGTGTATGCGGCTGTAGCTTTTCCGGTCACATAATTGGCAAGGCCTTATTTGTTTTATGATTGTTTTTTTGTGTTGTCTGTTAAAGCACGGATAAAACTCTATCAAAGTTATATCAACCTTGTTTCAAAGTTCTGTAGCGGAAAACTTATTTTGCGATAGATATCTTAATTTATATTTTATTGACCAGCCCTACCTGCTAATATATTGATTTTCTGTATTCTTCCTTTGCATTCCTTCTCCAGTCACCTTCTTCAGTCACCTTCTTATGATGTATTATTTATTTAGCCTGCATTTTTCTTTAGAGTATTGCTATTAAACTGCTTTCATTTCATACTATACATTTGCAGAGAGCTTATAAAAGTAAAAAAGTATCTTAGGTGCCTCTTTTGTCTTTGAGTAGCTGTATCTATATCAGCTTTAGTACTGTCAAATTCATTTGTTACTGTTATTATTCACCATTTACCACCTGGAGTTTCAAGCACCCAAAAGGTATCGATGATTCATTTCAATTTAGGTATTGATTTTGTTCCTCTGACTCGAGTTAGATCTGTACGTCTCTTATCATAGGAAGAAATATGATTCATACAAACAGGCACATTCATTCAAACCTCACACAAGGCTTTTGAATTATCTAAACAATAGTTTCAGTTTGTGTACATATTAGTAGTAGTATGTTAATGTGCACATACACATATTTACACACACTGGTTGTCAAACAAAACTTTCTGAAAAGTTGCTTGTTCACTCTTGTGATAGTTTAAGGTTCCTGGTTTGGGCTATCTGGTGTTATACTATGGACAAGGAAGAACTCCTACTGCTGTCTATTAAACCAGGCAAATTATTAACTAATAGACTTACCAAAGACTGAATTAGTAACTACAGTGACAGCTTGCATATCATAGCTGCTCTGTCGCAACTGGGGAACAGATATGATTAATTTGAAAGGATAGATTGTAAAACTGCCACAACTGAATGAAAATAGATGTCATAAAAACAAATTAAAAGTGCCATGACTGAGAGAACCAAGCAGCTGAGGGAGGAACCAAACTATGTGATATACAGATCAGTGTTGATCAGACATTCAGTGTGCAGAAGAAACAGATTACCTGAGCTGATGTTTTTTTTATTATTAACATTTAACTTTGAATATTTAAAGTTAGAGTGCAACCTTTCTGAGCAGTGGACATGATCTCAGAGAGTGGCAGTAGTTTATTAAAGCAACAGTATGTATCACTGACATATGAAACAGCGTTGTTTACTTCCACACCTTTTTCTCAAATCCAAATCTCACACAAGATGCCAGGTAGTCTCTACATATACATGAATGAAGCATTACACTATGACAAGGGCAAGTGACGATGAGTTGTACGGTGTTAAGTTGTTCAGCTAATGTGCTTTGATTTTATAATTATAAAGCAGCTAATGTAGATGTTATATTATCCTGTCAGTGTTAGCTTGATGCATGGCTGACTGTACGTAGCCAAACCTAAGTCCATTATCCTGAAAACAAACACAGACTTCTACAAAAACACACACTGTGGAGATTGAGTTATATATCAGATATAAATCATTTCAGAATTATTTCTGTGAACTGTCACTGTTGCCAACAATAAACATCTCAATTATGAAGTAATGAAGTGCTTTCACTGGCAAGTGAAGCTGGTAAGGGCTGAGTGAGGGTGCAGGTCCAGCTCCTTTGGTTTGACAGATAGTGTCTAATGTTAGCATTATGGTGCTAGCCATTAAAATATACTCACTGCCTTAATAACGTGCCTGCATGGTAGTATGAATGCCAGTGTGTGAACTAACTGAAGTTACTTAAAATAACAGTCCCTACTAAGTTGTGTCTTGTGTATTTATTTAGTAAATATATTACATATACACCTTTAAATTCCCCTTTATTTTTCAATTTCTCATTATTTAGTTACAGTTCACTAAAATGTTGCAGAAAACAGGGGCTTATTGCAAGACCAGTTGTATAACAATCATGACAACAAAACCATGTCAGGTTGTGCAAAGAAAAGCTACAGCAGTATGAAAACGTAAGAAAGTAATGCAGGATTGTAGGAGAGGTGAAAAGCATCGTTGCTCATTGCTTTGATGTGAACGGAGCACGAGCAACGTTACAAGACAAGACTAAGGTCAAGAAAAAACATCAAAGCCAGAATTTGGAGTTGCAAGTATACCAACCAGCTTAGCTGCCACATTGTATCAAGTCTATGCCAGCAGCTGGTATTATAGCCTTTCAGCAGTATGTCTTCCTTTAACTTCAGATAACCTCTGGCCAGTAGTGGGTAATAGAGCTCAGTTGCTTGTATTTTATATAACTCATGTGGTTCAGTATAACCTTTGTGAAGGTCATCCCACTACATGTTTCTTACTGAATTTGGTATGTTGCTATATACATACATGTATGTGTATATGTACAATATGAAGATTTTTTTTAGTATAAAAAATAAACGCTAAAAGAAAAATGACTTTTGACTGAGGTCACTGTTTAATATGGAACATATTCTCTTTTTTTTTTGGTATTTTAGAGAGAGCATTAAAGACTGGAGATGGAGAAAAGATGAAAAACTAGACCTCTGAGAGAATTTATGAAAAGTGACTCAAATGAGAACAAAAAGTCTGTTATTTATGTTTCCTGAGATAAATTTAGCCTTGACTTCACTGGTCCCAAACAAATTAGTCTAGGGCATGCAGCGCCGCAGGAGTAGAAGATGTGCTGATGTTGATGTGTGGTATAAGCCTGTCCACAGGCATCCGATTTGGCCATGACCTTTTCCTTTTGCCTGACCGCCTGATATTTGTGTATGTTGATAGTGCACGAAGAAGCCAGACTCAAAGTAAACCAAGGTGTTACCTTAGGTGACTGATGTATGCGTATTCAGATGTTTATATTTGTACACGAGTGTGTCCTTGTTTACACTTCCCAGTGTTAGTCAGTCTTTTGAGGTTTTGTCTAATGTGGTTTTGTCAGTGTGCAGCAGTGTCGACATGAGAGCTTTCGCATGGACCACAGCTAGTCAGACTCATTACATTACCGCTATGACACCTAATACACTGACACAGGGGGCTCTGAGCCAGACCACTGCGGGTGATACATGACTACATTTGTCTAAGTATGTGCTTGAGTGAGTAACTGAGAAGATGAGGAGACAAGATCCAGACGTAGTGAACATACACCGTACATGTACTTGCGGGTATATGTTTTTTTTGGAACGAGTGCATGAATGTACTTATATGTGTTGCAGTAGAATTAGTTGTTTGCACTGAAGTGCAGCACAACTGGGTGCAAATGGCACAAAATGTGCAAAGTGAAAAGGACAAACATGTATCATTTATGTGTGTTCTTAGACCTCTATATTTATGTGTGTGTTTGTCTGTGTTCAGAGTCATATTTAATTCATGAGGAAGTATCACTATTCCCCCTGTATGAGATGTCTGACAGCCAGACACTCCCAGCTGTAGTTTGGAATAACTGATCTAACCCCCTGCAGCCATTTTCTTAACACAAACAAAATTAGTTTGCTTGTGACTTTGCATTATACTTGATCATGCATGTATTCATAGGGAATTTGCCCATAACTAATATGTAGTGCATAACCAGTTGTTTTGCATACTTAATGTGGTATAAGGCAATTAAAGCATGAAGCTTGTGAAGTTCGTAAAGACTAAAACTCTACAGCCATATTAATGGCTTTGCAATTTTGTATTTAGATTGATTGCAGCTTCTTGAGCTGAATCCTCACTTCATTGTGTTGATATATTCACAAATACATTTACAAGTATAGTCTTTGCCATGTTCAACTTAATCATCACAAAGGGAGACGTATTGAATTTCATAGATTATAGAAGTAAATTCAAGATTGAAAGAAATGTTTTAATCTCAGAGCCATAATAATACATAATAAATTATGTATTACAATACATAATAAATACATAATAAATTATAACAATTATGTATTATAATACATAATAAATCCATGAAGTTGTTTTGTTCAGGCATATATGTACTTTGTACTTAAAGTACATTTTATAACATGTATTACTTCAACTAAATATTTTGAAGTGGTTGCTACTGTTGTTGTAATGGAGTACTTTTTACACATTTTCACAGTAGTTAGTTTGTACACTTCTGCCACCTCTGCCCTCACATGATAGCAGGCATCCATTCAAATAGCACCCTGTCATAGTGGAAACAGTCATAAACGCCACTTGTGGTTTGGTTCAGTGCTGTGGTTCAATGGTACAACAACTCAATTAGGTTCGGGAAAAAGATGATGGTGTGGCTTCCTGAAGTATTTCCCGAATGTTATTGGGACAATTGTTATCATAGTTACAATAAAAATCTTGTCCATAACATTGTGGAAAAGTTGTTGACACACTGGAATTAAACTCACATATATGGAATTGAATTCAACTCGTGGGAGAAGCTTGTGTTTTCTGACCCATACCTCCACTCCGACCTCCTCCCGATGCAGACTTTCTTGCGCTATTTATTACCCCACCAAACTTCCTCTTCTGCTCCATCCTCCGGGAACAGTAAATGATGTTAGCCTGGCTTTATATAAAATTTTTATACTAACTGAGGTTTATTCCTGCTGGCTTGAAGCACATGGGAGATTTGTGGTGAAACACAAGGAAGTGTGGAAAATAATTTTTCTAACTGATGGAATTTCACCACCAAGTCTGTATTATTTATTTTTTCTATATATTTTACAGTTTTTCATATCTTATATTTGGTCATTTAGTGTTTCTCTGGCATTAAATTGAGAAACACAAACCACAGCATGCACCATGGGGACTTTGTCTCTGCTGTCTGGGACTGCTGTGACAGGCTATACAGACAAGCATAATCAAACACAGATCTCAGGAGATAGCGAGTCAAGGAGATAAGTGCCATTGCCTGTCAACCTGCTGCGCTGTAAGGGAGGAGACTGAGGAGGTGGTGTTTTGACAACATAAGTGCCATGTTGCAATCTGACAAGGCCAAATTCATCTTGCACTCCGCCTTCTCTCATCCAGTCAGATGTTATAAGGTGTTTTCTCTTGTGTAATTGAAACTAAACACAGTAGTTCATCTCGTTTGACATTGTTGCTTTGTGTTTTTCTGAGCACCATCCCTATCGTGCCCTATTGTGTTGATGCAGCCCTTAGATGTTTTCTTCTCGGTTTTCTTTAAAATGTTCCACTCATTTTTGCACATATATAAACAATCAAATGCACATGCATACACTATGTTCACCCAGCAACATATTATAGTGATAGAGATAACTGGCAGAGTTTTAAGGGAGACACAAATATTATTACCTATGGAACCTTCAGAAGTGAATATGCACTGAAATTGAGTTTCAAGACCTTTGTTGTAGCTGCACTTCTATTCACAGGTAATCACAGGTGTATATCACATATATTCCATCTGGCTAGGTTGGTGGCAAAAGAACAGAGACCTATATTGTGATTTACTAATTAAACTTATTCTGTTACTGTGTTTCCACAGTAACTGTGAACCGATGTTGCGTAGAGACTTTTAACCAAAAAGCCAAAGGAAATATTTAAGATATTGCAAACACCATAGTTAAACAAATACAGGAGAAATACCAGTCAAATACAAAGGTAACTATCACTTTTTGCACAACTTATCTGGCATATTCTCTAGAAGTGCCACTGCTGAGCCTCTGACTGTCAGTGCATCAGTCCAACTGCGGTCACTCACCATTGATCTCTGCCAGTCTCAAGAGAGAGTTGGTGGTTATGGGTCATCTGACCTGGGTCTTTGGGAATCTCAGATCTGTCACTCATTGCAGTGGCATGAGTTCAGAGGTCACGCTATTGAAGATGCAGACTTCCAGAGGAAATATAAAACATGTATGAAATATTGAGATGCTTTTGAATATACAAAATAACCCTTTCTGCAGCACAGAATGTAGTGTTGTATGTTGATACAGCAGTTTTCAAATAACCTAGCTTTTTGTAGCAGCTGTATTTACAGTAAAATATATATTGCTTTATGAATTTCTGCTAGAAATAATATATGGCTATGCAGACTGACCTGCCTGATTATTCAGCTTAAAGGCACCTGGCAGTTCAGTGCTGTTGTTGACTCACAGTGTGTTATTTACTCTATCGGACTTTGCTAATTATATACTTTTGCTATTACTATCATGCTATTGGTCTATTGTGTATATACTATATTCTAGATGATGACATTTTTAACTCTGCTCCTGTAACTCACAACGTTTCCCTTCGCTGATCAATAAAGTGTTATCCAATACAATACATTACAATACAATACAAGGGAAATGGAAAGGTAGTGGATTATTCAGCTGGTGAACAACAGACGGATTTAGTTTTCTCTCTGACCTTTGAACTCTATCAAAATTTGACGAGAACTTGACACAGGCCAGTAGTGTATCTTTCTGTGTGTAGGCTACAGCACTTCCACCGGCCCATTGTTTGCTTCTCTCTATGGTTATCTTTCAGCTTTTCCATCTCTTTCATTCAGCATTTACACAGGCTTGTGACAGGAATAGCTTTTCATTCATCATTCACTGTTCACTCATATCCACTGATATCTGTTTGCTAGCACATGTATTTATCAGTGCCCCACCGCCTGTATTTTTATAGTGTTTGTTGGCCAGGTGTAGAGGAAATGTCTTCCCTCGCTTCTCCACTACCATGGGGTTCAGTACACACTGTTCCAGCCTTGGCCAGAATGCAGCCTAAAAATAACCAAGAGAGGACAATGCACTTCCCTCACCCTCTCCTCTTGTCTCCTTTCCTCTATTCTCCTTTCCTCTCCTCCTCTAACATTTTCTTGCCTGATATGACAATCTACAGAAAGACCACAGAGTCATAACAAGAGGGAAACAGATCATTTTACACAATCTGCTCAGACTGACGGGAGGAAGCTTGTCTTTCTTTGTGTTTATATAATTTCAAGAAGAGAAGTGCAATAAATAATTTGTGCATAATTTCCTGACAGATTGTGGGATCCTCAATCATTTTCCTTCAAACAAAACTATTAATCCAGCTTCACTAAAATAATATTTTGGCACTAAAAGTGATCTAGATGTCGTTATGTTTCTGGCTCCCTTAGAAACATCCATCTCTACAGTCTTAGGAACCCTAAATCCCTGCGGATATCTTTCCTCCCTCTCCGCCTATTCAACCATCCTCTTACACACTTTAGTCTTTTCCTCCTGTGGATCTCAGATCAAAGCCTTAGTTCTTTTTGTGTTCAGATAAACTCTGGGGGCCCAGATCAATTAAATGTGCCTGGGGTGTATCGAGTTGGTCCGGCACCGCAGGTGTCCTGCCCTCTGTCCTGACCTCAAACCCTTTCTTCTGGGCAACACCACAGCATAATTCTATTAACAGTGGCTTGGTAAATTACCAGTTTCATCAAATTAACCAGGGCTAAATCCACTCTTTGAAGGATCGGGATTGGGAGAAAGGAAAGTCGATAGAGAGTTAGAAATGCCACAAAACATTGCGTGTGGAAACATGCCTCCACATGCCCAGACTTGGAGACAAACACTACAAACATAGGGTATAATGTGCTTTCTACCTTCTGTGTACACATTCATAAGAAAGCATTTGTGTTGTGTAAGCTGCTTTGTAATTCCAAAGCCTGTTATCTCTGTGCTTATGCAATTAAACTGGTGAAACAAAGCTCATAGTGATTAATCATAATATCCCTGACAATACAATATGTCACTGTGTCACCTCTGCTCTTATTGCTTCACACAGCCTTCCCCGTGAGAGCTAAACTAAACACCTCTTACTGCTGAGTTTCCAATGTGAGATCCCTGTGCCCAAGTCATACAAAAGATGTATTATAGTAGCATTAAACTCACACAAAAATAATCTCAATTTAGCACCCTCACAGTCAATTTACTTATGTTTCACCCTCCCTTTTCCTCTCATCATAGAAAATTGTGGAGAAACATAATTTTTGGTTGAATCAGCTGATGGTGAGCAGGTGTAGAGTGTGTCAAGTGTCACAGCTTTTGATTGGTGATTGGTGGTACAGTGCATGTAACAACTCGTAAGTTCCCAGAGTGCCTCTGTGTTTCAGCTGCTGCAGCATATTGGTGCCTACTTTGTTCAAACAGCTTTTAGATTTATATGTGTGTGTGTATGTGTGTGTGTGTGTATGTGTGTGTGTGTGTGTGTGAGAGAGAGAGAGAGAGATTATACAGTGAAACACTCTCTGTCTTGAGTAAGTCTCACACAAACACACAGTGTGCAAAGCTAGCTTTATCCCTCCAATATACAGAGCTTAGCAGCTCTTCTTCACCTCTGAACTGCGATCAGTGTCAAGTCTGCTCAGCTCCACGCTGTAGCAAAAACAGAAACTCTAACTGCTCTGAGATCAGCACTAAACCGAGACTGTGGTGGACATGTGGGTGTGTGGCTGAGGGTGTGAGGAGCCTTGATGAATAGAGGAAGAGAACGAAGTACGGACGTCATTACACCCGTGATTCCTGATTTGTGGAGGGGAAAAGAGAAACCTGATGGTTGCACCCAAAATTAATCCTGCTCAGTAAAAGTGTGTGTTACAAGCTGCAGCACAGAAGTAAAGTAGCAACACTGATTTTGTTTCCTTGCCTCAGAGGTCTGTTTTTGACCTTCACCTTCTATGAGTAATAAAAAAAGGATTAAGCTGATACATAATACTGTGGATAAGTGTATTATCAGTTTTGCATAATGCACCTTTAAACTTCTTCTAAATAGTTAATTTTATTTGATGTGTCTTGAGTTGCCTTGAGCTAAGTGTCAGCATTGTGACATGCATTTGACATCACCAAGATCAATAGAATTAATCTTGTGGGAAACATGAATATGTCCAAAATGTCATGGCAATCTGTCATAATTGATGCAATATTTCAGCTTGGTCTATACTGGAGGACCAGCCAACACACTAACAACGTTCCAGCATGCAATCACTGCTAGAGCTGTGCTGCTAGCATGGCTGATTTATTTCTACTGACTGGATCCTATAAATTCCTGCTGTGTGTGTTTACAGCACACCTGTGCATAGAATCCTAGTTAGGTTTGTTTTTTGTGTACATTACATTATGAAAAAGACATAGTGCACAAACAATAACTTCAGAGCATGGATAAATCACCGAGGGTTGCTATTTTGTGAGCTTTATTTCCCCTACAATTCCCTTTATGCCTTGTTTCCTCTTTATTACTCAAAGAGATGAATTCATACCGACTAAACACTACACCAGTGGGAAATGAAAATCCATCTCTGATACATAAAGTAGACAGAGAAATGTAATAGTGATTATTATGGTTGGATAGTAATGATGGATATAATCAATAACAGTCTAACTATCTGTCTGAAATATATCCATTTGACAGAGCATCATGATACACTGCAGCCTTAAGCATCGACAGTCAGGACCCCTGCTGTTTGCTGGACTATTCAATAAATTTATTTCTATTGTTTAACCAATGCCCATCAGATTGTCTGGCAACTGCTGCGACTCAGCTGGCAGAGCTACAGATAAAAATCACACAAATATGATTGTGGGAGAGCTCAAAAGTGCACATGAACAAGCAGGCAGCTTGACAATGAACGAGGCAGACAGATTGTGTGAGAATGAAAAAGAAGAAAGAATGAGGAATTTCAAATAATGGCAGGGAAAATGCAGTTGGGTACACAGAGTGAGAGTCAGAGAGAGAATCAGCTTGCGTTCTAGCTGTCACAGATGTCCACGTTTTGCTTTTCTTCAGATATGCAGCAACATCCAAATGTAAATGTCACTGAAGCTGACGTCAGGTATCATGTCAGCAGTGTCACAGCGAGTGACACTATCATAGAGGCGGATCCCAGTTCAGGGGGAGACAATGATGCCATAGTCATCAGTCCAACAGATTGTAAAGAACCCAATACTGTAGCAACACAAGACACAACATGACATAGTGACATTTTTTGTGTGGGTGTGAGTGTGGGCGTACACAGGCATTTGAATCTGTTTGTCTGTATGCATTTGCTTGTGTCCATATCAGAGAGACTTGTCAAATTCACTTCGTGGGTGATTGATGATAATTTAGACGTACTTTCTCTATTTGTCAGAGAATAAAGATATCATTCTTTTTATTGTATGTGCTCTATATATTTCTATTTTAACGTGTGAGATTTGGAGATTAAATGCACTTTATGTCCATCTTAGAGCAGAATAAGACCATAAGGTCACAATTTTGTGTCATAAACTATAAAATTGCCTTCTCTCTCTTTCTCCCCTCAGTGTGCTGTTTTGTGGTTCACAAACGCTGCCATGAGTTTGTCAGCTTCTGCTGTCCTGGAGCAGACAAGGGTCCTGATACAGATGTAAGTGAATACTTTAAGCGTGACTTCTCTATTTTGATTTTTCTATTTGATATATAATGTATGTGATGTGTTGTATTAGAAGTAGCTAACCAATCATAACTCCTAAAAAATGCTTTCTATGTAAGTGATGAGGGTCAAAATCCATAACCTTCCATCTGTTCAACATTACAGTTTAGTCACATTAAATTTTATTTTAAAGCAGCAGCTGTTTTAATACAAATTTCCTTCTTTTTATTATTTTCCTTTCACTTGATTTGAATGTATACTGTTTAAGCCTAATAACAGCTTTAGATACAGATTTGATTTGCTTTCTGTACAAAAGAAGGACTGT